>SZWC01007195.1:93468-115436 GCA_023375785.1 Penium margaritaceum | reverse complement strand
TCCACGTCATTTGGTCACTAATGTTTCTTGCCACCACCACACATGCCGACATCACCTTTGCGGTGAATGTCCTCGTCCAGTTTTCACAGGCCCCAGACCAGGTACACCTTGATGCAACCGTCCGTGTGTTGCGATATGTTGTCTCCACCCCACGTTGAGGCCTCACATTCTGTTGGCAGCTGTCCGTGGTGGCCGTGGGCTACACTGACAGCAACTGGGCATGGAGTCCAGGTGGGAAGAGCCGCAGTGGTTGGATCTTTCTCATCGGGGGTACGGCAGTGTCATGGCGCTGCGGGAAGCAAGGGTGTGTCACACGCAGTATTGCAGAGGCAGAGTACGTGGCTTTGGGCGCTGGTGCATGTAAGAGAGTGTGGCTGTGACATGTTTTGGGTGAGTTACGCCAGCCTGTGTTGTCCATCACCTTGTATTGTGACAACGAGAGTGCCGCTGTGATTGCCGACAATGATGGTGTCCACCATGCACGCACGAAGCACATCAATATTGAGTATCACTTTGTGCAATCCTCGTTGCATGAAGGCAGTGTTCACATCGTGTGGGTCGAGATTGTGAAGCAGTTGGCTGACTTCTTCACCAAGGCGCTGAAGCACAACTTGTTTAAGAAGGCTGTGAGTATGGTCGGATTGCTACCCTGAATGCATGTAATGTGACTCTTCTGCTTTCATGGGCTCTCGTAGCTCATCCTCATTGCACATGTGATTCGTCTCTCTCACTCTCCTACTAAGTGTTGGGTCGGGGAGCATGGGGGAGCATTACTTTTGCATGCTCATGTACACTGACGCCTTTGGGTCATGGGGGAGTGTTGTTGTTTTGCCCATGCACTGCCTGACTGACTCATACTGTGACCTCTCGACGGGTGTACATGCTCGTTCAGACGATTGAGTAGATGGACGTTGATGCCGACGGGGCGCTGTTTGGTGGAGAGGACGTGTAACCGTGGAGCCGAGCATGTGGTTCTCCTCCTCCTTGTGCTTTTGACACTGCACCCTCACACGACCAGCTCCATCGGCAGCTACCCTTGGCTGTCACGCCATCAGTAGTCATAGTTTGCTCTCAGGAGTACTGTAGTCGGCGCCTGAGTTTGGGCAGCCACAACTCCTTGTCGCTGTTTTTCTTGCTGATTCTGAGTACACGACTGCGTTTGCAGCATGGTTATTTTGGTCTGGTCCAGTTTTTAGGCAAAACGGACAACACCCGGGTTTTGGGCTGTCTGGTGTCTGGCAAGGCTCATCCAGGAAATTCTGCCAGACAGGATAATGCTAGGATTTTCCTGGTTGGCTGGTTTTCTTAGTATCAATCCTCACAGAGCTGAGGTAATGCTAGAACTGGGAAGGGGTCTCAGTCAGTTGCTCATTCTTCATTCCTAATCAGTCATTGCTTCATTCGAGCTGCTTTCTGGCGCTAACTCTGGCGCGCACACTTTTGAGTAACAAACCAGAGCTCTCAGACTTAGACTCTAGTACAGCAGACTGAGGAGACAGAGCGTGGGTTCCCGCACACTGCATCAACAACGCCACTACTCCAACCTGCGTACTAGCTAGTTCCTTTTGGAGGAAGCGGTATCTGTGGTTAGCTTGGATGGATCTGTGAGTAATTCGGAGTATGACATCTTGTGGGCGAAGATGGAGGGGGGTGTTGAGGAGGCTATCGTGGATGTATATCCCGTGGAAGGTGGTGTTGGTGTACCTTTCTTCCCATTTGTGTTTGTAGGTTGTTGAGGGGTTTTCACGTTTTAGGAATATTTGTGAAGATCTTGGAGGGATGGGTTTCCATTCTTAATTCTGTAATTGAGGATGTCTGGTTGGTGTGGTGTGCTTAGGAAGATTTTGCAGTCGGGCCCGAGGAAGGACCGGGGTTGGGCCCACGGGTGACGGCCCAGACGGCCCGTCACAAGGCAGACTTGCAGAGGGTATCCCAAAATTCGAGGCCTTGTTGTGGTGATAGGAAGTCCTGTTAGAGAGGGTAAAGGTACGTAAGGAGTATGCTTGTAGATGTTAGAGACCCAGGAAAGAGGAAGGTGCTGTCGGACCTACTCGAGCACTCGTGTTTGGCTAAGGGTAGGGGGTTTTCCAAGCACCTGGGTGAGAAGTTGGGGGCTGAAGAGATGCCTCACCTGAATTTTGGAGGTGAGCAGGAAACGTTCTCACAGGGGAGAACCAAAGGGTTGGGGATTCATTTGGAGGAGGTGTGTGTGTTAAAGGCTACGTATTCCAAGGAGATATCCTGCCAAGCGAGGTTTGGGGGAAGGATTGTGGGGTTGGTGTCAAAGAAGCAAGAGAGGTATTGTTTCCATGTGTGCTCAATTGGAGATTGCGGATGTTGAGGATTGTTGAGTGCGAGAGGAAAAAAACTCCTTTTTTGGGAAGGCATTAGGTGTCGATAACTGTTTGTTTCCATTTGTCCCATGGAGGTTTCAGGTATTCGTAGATCCATTTTGCGCCTTGCGCTTGGATGAGGTGCGAGGGACATTTGACCGCTAAGCCTTGTTCCGCTCGTGGGCAGATGATAGTTTTGTGAGTGTATAGATGAACAAATCTTTAGGGGTCAGCGGGGGCTTTGTAGGAAGAAAAGAATTGTGTGAGAGCCTTGGTTAACGAGTTGAGGTGTTCTTGCACAGGGGGGAGAGTTGGTGAGTAGCAGAGGATTTTTGGATTTTGATAAGAGTTAATGGCGACCACTTTGGTTCGGAGTGGACTCTGAAAGTTTTTTCACAAGGGAATGGCTGCTTTGATCTTGTTCACGATTGGGTCCCAAGTTGTGCCGGTTGTTGGAGTGTTGTGAAATTGAATGCCTAGGATGCGAACTGGGCCTTGTGACACTGGGAATGGTGGGCGGGTTTGGATGTAAGTATGCTGGCCGATAGGGAGAATGACTGTTTTGGTGGGGCTAACTTTGAGTCCTGTGTGGTTAGCGATCGTTCAGAACAGCTGCAGGGTTCAATTGAGTTCTCGAGCCGAGCGGATTAGTAGGGTCGTGTTGTCAGTGTATCCTGCAAACTGTCGGTAATTGAAGGATAGAGACGGGACTCCTTGGAGATGTAGCTTGATGTATGTGGAGATAGGTTCCATGGTGCAGATAAAAGGAAGGGGTGCCAAGGGGCATCCCTGGCGGACCCCAGAGTGAAGGGTGATGGGGGAGGAGAGCTTGCCATTGATAAGCAAATGGGTGGTTGCATTTTTATGTAAGAGTTGGACCCACTTAATAAACTCTAGGGGGATGCTAAGGTGTAGCATTGAGTGTATCAGGTAAAGTCCGCTTAGGGTGTCGTATGCTTTTTCAAAATCTGCCGCAAGGAAGTATAGCTGTTGTTTGTTCGGAATGGCCCAATGTTGGATATCATGGAGTTGGGAGAGTGTCTGTTGAATGTTCCGTCCTTTGACAAAACCTGTTTGGTCTTGGTGAATGATGTAAGGCAGTGCCTAATTGAGGTGGTTGACGAGTAATTTGGCAAGGATCTTGTATTCTGTGGTAAGAAGGGATATTGGCCTGTAGTGTGAGATTTTTTCTTTGTCTCCTTTCCTGTGGATCAGGGTGTTAATAGCTTCTGCAAAATGATTGTATTTTGATGGATTGTTGAGGACGTTGTAGTAGTATCGAAGAAGGGACCTTGTGAAGTGGAGGTTGTTCTCGCATAAGGTGCGATACAATTCCCATAAACCATATGGTATGATGTTGGCTTAAGACAAAGGCATTTAGTTTGGGTGATGTTCCCTTTTGATCCCCAAATGTTGCGCTCATCTTGCCCTGAGAAGCCAGTGGAAGATTTGCTTTCATAAATTTCAAGTGAAGATGAAATTCTACCTTCTACGATAGTACATAAGGAAATGAAAGGATCCCCTGTAGCATCGTATTGTGTGGGGGTCGGGTGATAGAGAGACCCTGTAGTGAATGGAAAGGAAGCTTGGCTCATTGGGAGAAAAAGTGGTACCTAAGGATCTCCGACCCTCAAGTCATCCCATCCGCCGTCCCACAGGTCAGGACCAGATCAATCCACGTGGCACACTGGTGTTAAATTCATCCCACACAGGAATGGATCTGCCCTCGGCGTCCAATGGGTATTGAACCCTGGTGATCTGATACCAAATGTAGCAAACGGACAGGAAGCTTGGCCCACTGGGTCAAAACCACGGTATTTGAGGGTCTCCGACCCTCAAGTCATCCCATCCGCCGCCCCATCGGCCAAGACCAGTTGAAGCCACGTGGCACACTAGCGCTACAAACCCCCTAGAAACATTCGGTGTGAAAGGTCACGTTGCACAGAATACAACATTAAAGATGATGCTTGAAAAGGTGGAGAGAATGCAAAGAAACGCTTGAAAACGTAAGAGTAGTTTGGAACAATGAGCAAGAGAGAGGGATATCCCCTCCACCCTTGGACTGGCCAGCGTACATGCAAACCACGCAACAGCTAGCCCATGGAAAGGTCCAAGAAGATATCTACCAGCTTCCAAACAACATTTGGGCAGATCTTGGCAACAGTACGGATCACTCGGGTGGTCGAATGACAAATCAAAAGAAGCAGCAGAAGCAGAAAAACAAGGTAAGGAGAATAAAGTTTACAAAGAGCAAAAGTGATGTTGCTGATGTTGGTGTGTGGGCTTTGGCCTGGCACCATTATGAGGACAGCGAGGCTACTTGGGGTCTGGAATGATACTCTGGTCGAGGTTATGCTGGTTGAGTCCCGTGCACATGGTAGGTTCTACCCGTGTGACATGGAGAACCATTGCCTCCATGAGTTATGTATGATCCATGCATGGTGTGGTTGAGACCCAGACACTCGGCGACATTTTCCAGGGTTACAAGGAGACCTTGTTTCGCTGTCGCTCTTGCATGATGTTTGACACGTAGGTGTGTGATTGACTTCTTGCATGGTCGAGACCCGGGCACTTGGTGGGCTGCACCATTGTCACGATAGACCCTGTGGTGTGGTATGCTTGATTGGTGCTCGCTATGATTGGTTGCCCGAGCCATTCTTCCCTGCCATCGCTCAGACATCATTATGGTGACAGTTGTGTCAGCCACAGGGAGTGTTGGTGTGTGTGACTTCCACCCGTCACGAGAGATGGCCAGGAGAGCAGCGGTACAGGAGAGCGCAACGACATGATCCCTCATGCAGACCCAGGAAGCACCGACGCGTCGGCAGGTGGTGGACCACCCACTCAGAGTTGACCGACGATTGCCCCAACGTCCTGTATATTACCTTAGACCTTCTGTAGTTTTTCTACAGCATGTAGGATTTCATCGGTGGACTGGTCGTGGGCCCGGTTTGCATGTTTTGCATTGTGTGTCCACGGTTCGATGCCAGATGCATGCATGTGACCAGTCATGGCGTCCGGCGCGAGACGCTTTGCACGACGTAGTGTTCTAATTAGTTTGCATAGAGTTACGGCCAAAACAGTGTTTTTAGGCCGGATTTAGGACAAACCTTGCACTACTGCATGCAACACCCGTCGTGCGCCGTGGCAGGTATTTATGCTCTGGACATGTCATTTGTTAACTCTCTCTACATGTGTTCACTTATGGAAGCACATTTGACACTGTGGTCGTGTCGTCTAGCCAAACCTTTGCCGTTTTGCGTCCGACTTGTGTTGACGCCGCGAGTTGACTGAGCGCAGACACCCAGCTAGTGGCAAGCATGCTAGGAAGCTTCTCGGAATATTCTCTTGGTTTCAGAGAAAATGAGCCACAGCTCGTTTTGTTGTATAACAAAGACGTAGCAGCAATTGTAGTGAGTGGTAGTAAAGGCAGCGACCCATAATAGCAACAACAGATCCTGGAGGGACCCACCACAACTACGTTGCAGCGGAGCGGTGGAGGCAACGGAGATAGGGGCGGCATCTGCACGTAGGAGTAGCCATAGCAGTAACAGCGGTGAGAAGCACCTGTAGCAGGAGCGGCTACGGGCAACAACCACGCCGAGCAGCTACAGTAGCACCGGGTGGCAGTAGCAGCCGTGTCTGGCTACCAGCTTATACACAAGGAAAAAAAGGAGGAGAAGCAGCTCGCAGCAGCAGCTTGCGGTGGCGGCTACAAGCAGTGGCAGCGCGCAGCGGTGGCAACAGCTTGCAGCAGATTCGACATCACCATCTGTGAGTTGCACCAAACGTAACAGTAGGAGCACCTACAGGCAGCAGCTGCAACAGCAGCCGCAATAGTAGTGGTGGAAATCAGCGGCACCAATAGCCGCAGCAATAAGCACCTGTAGCAATAACGGCGGTGAGCAGCAACCTTAGCAGCAGCAATAGAATTCGCAGCAGCTACGAGCAGCTGCAACAACCTTTGTAGCAGTAGTAGTTACATCAGCACGAGGCAACAATCAAAGCAGCAGCTGCGACAGCAACCGCAATAGCAGCAGCAGGCAGCAGCCGTAGTAGCAGCAACACCGACAGTTGTAGCAACCGCAAAAGCAGTCGCTACAGCAGCTGCTGTTGTTGGCTTTGAGAGGGACCTAACGCAAGGGACCCCGTCCGGGAATGGGGGTCCCGTCGGTCGGGCTTGTTCTGCCCACGGATGGCGCGACAGAGCGCCGTTCAAGCGTGGGTACTCGAGTCGGCAAGTGCCGCCCAAACGCCGGCTCCCTCGCCTGCTGAGAGGGCCAGGGGAGGCCAAAGGGTGGCCTCCGGCCAGCTGCGCACGAGGGGAGAAAGCGAGCCTCCCCCTCCATTACGCTCGCCGCGAGGATTGAGCAGAAAACAAAAAAAACCTCACTTTCCATAGAACGGAAAGACAGGGGATTTCATTGAGTGGGACAATCGAGAAAGGCCCCGAGGAGGGGTACCCCACTAGCATTGAGCATTCGGTAAAAAAAAAGGAGGGGTTCCTCCCACTCCCTTTGTTTTTGGGAAGTGAGTTTTTTTTTGTTTGTTTTTTTCTTTTCTTACATTTTAGAGTGGCTTGTGGCCACCACCGTTGGCTGACGACGGAAACAGTTGTTGCAATAGCCACTACGAGAGTCGTAGTAGTAGTAGCAGTAGTGAACGTGGCTTGAGGCTACAGCCGTCAGCTGACGATGGCACCTGATGTAGCATCAGCGGCACCGAAGGCAACTTGAGATTCCACGTTGCGATAATTGAGCCATCGTCACCGTGTGGCTATAGTGCAATATTACAGCTCATGTTGTGGCTGTGATTGACGATATCGCAGCCTGTTTGAGAGACGTTGCTGCATTTGTATCCATCTATGTGGTGCTTTACGCCACCAGGATCGAGTGTGCATGACTATCACCTACGCTAAGCTCTTGAAATTAACTACGCAGTGTGGCCATGGGCGTTGCCAGCGTTGTGGTCTGCGCCTGAGTGCCAACGATGGCAGCCGCCACAGGCACAGTGGTCAATGCAGCTGTGGCACGCGTCCCACTTTTCTTAAGGGTTTTTGTGCTATTACTGTCAAGATAGACAGCATGGCTGGTGCCAGTGCCAACAGCGCCCTCCTGGGTGGCATACCCCTTGGGTACGATCCTCTCCACCTCCTTCTTTGGTGGATACGCCACCGGATGACGCCACAGCACTTCTGTGAGAAGATATGGCCGCCCTACACATGGAGGTCGGGAACCTCAAGCACATGGTCCAATAGCTCCTTGACCACGTGACTTCCGAGCGAGCTGCCACCCCGTAGCTGATGTCACCTCCCAATTCATCTCCATCCTCCTCCTGATCCAACATCCCTTCTTTCGACGATGCTAGTATGCCAGATCTCTTGTTTACATCCGTCGCCCTCCGCTCCATTTTGGAGGAAATCGGCATCATACATACAGACAGACCCTCAGCCCTTGACCGTACCGCTCGTGCTTATACTCGTCGTGTGCAACAGCGAGGTCCTTGTATTTCATGTTGTGCACAAGCAACACCACCAGATGCGGCTGTGGGAGGAGTCACAAGTGATGAGACCCCCTCGTCCCCTATCCTTGGCTTGGTCTGCTGAGTCCCCACAGCTCCTACTGACGTGTTAGTCGTGGAGGGGATAGTTTGTCCGTTGACGACCGCGATGGAGCTCGGCATTGGTGAGGCGGTTGTTGTGGAGCACAGAATGGCTGAGGCGGATGACTCTACACAGCAGGCTGAGTTAGCGGAGAGTTCGGCACAGGGAGACGTCCGCCCCAATTGAGACTCTTCGTCAAAAGAGGATAGGGCCAATGCTGAGTTAGAGTCGGGGATGGAGATGATGATCGTTGATGCCTTGGCGGATGATGTGATGGCAACCGACGGAAGAGCTACGCCTGACTGTGCGTGCTCCCGCATTAGCTGGTGTGGAGACATTTTCCATGGTGCCAGGTGTAGTAGTAGGAGGAGCAGGTGATACGGATCCTAGGCTGCAGGAGCAGGTGATCGACCGCCAGGACGAGGCAGACTTCCTCTATGAGGACCAGTCGTCCGATGTGGATTGGTCAGACGTAGGGTCGGAGGTAGACGTGGAGGCCCAGTGCGCTACCGTGTTTGCAGTAGTTATGGCATGAACAAAAAATGGCCCATCATTGACAACAGACGTCCACGTGTGCAACATGTCGACAGTAGCAGATGGGCTTACACCTATCACCCTTGCAGGTGTGGCTGTCATGAAGGATGCAGAGCGAGCTACAAACCTCCAGCTCATGTCTTCCCTGACCGGTGTCACTGACACCATGGTGGTTCGAGCCGATGACAGAGCTACACACACCGGAGCTACAGTTCTTGTACTTGAGTACCTACGCTTTGCGGTCGACGAGGAGGAGGCACTGGTGGCTTGAGCGGTTGCGCACGTGCAAATTGTCATGGCCGAGCTCCGGGAGGCCAGTATTCACTGTTACACCGTGGATGTTCCAGCACGATGGGCTGTCAAGGAGTGTGTGGTGAATGTACACATGCATCTTGAGGTAGCTGAGTGGTCTCTACAGGATGCACGACTGGGATAGGCAGATCTCCAGCAGCAGGTGAATGATGGACTGCACACCAGGGGTCGAGAGCAGCATCACGGCACTGACCGCACCTTCGATGACCACGACAACGCCACAGATGTAGATGAACCTACACATGTCGACGTCCGGCCAGCAGCTGACGGCCGAGCGACAGGTGTATCACGAGTAGTAGGTGCCTTCGCAACAGTCGTTCCTACAGCTCCAGATGACTTACATGTTGGCTCATTGTCTTGCGCCCACGCCCTGCCAGCAGCTCTTTGCCATGCGACATTTGAGTCTACGATTGACGTAGAGGACGTTGACCTATGCAGCGAGTAGGCGCAGCTCCACTCCTATTTATCGAATGAGACAACAAGGCTGTAGGAGAGTGTGGCTCGTGTCGACGCATACATGATCGAGGTCCACTGTCAGCTTTGTTTCGCGTCTGACCGTCTACATGCCACAAATGCAGCTAACCGGTCGGCTACCACGTCAGAGCTTGTCGAGCTCCACACGGGCCTCGACGCTGTGGAGGCCGTAAGGCGATGTGCATCTCAACAGTTGGAGGCCATATAGCAGGTGAATGTTTTGGAGGAGACCTTCAGCGTTGCACCAGTCGCATCTGCAGGTGACGACAACATTGATGACAACATCAGCGACGACGCGGACAGCGACGACGACGGCAGCGACGACGGTGCTCCGGGGTGAGGCTGTGTGCAACACATCCCACCGGCACCGTCGTTACCTTGGCTATTGTTGTGTGGGGATATGTGGCCATGGGGGAGCCGTGCTCCATCCTCAGGGATTTTGTTGGGAGCAACCATCAACTTTGCTCCTACTGTGAACCTCTGCAGCCCACGGGGAGTGTTAGTGTGTGGGCTTAAGCCTGACACCATTATGAGGATAGCGATGCTACTTGGGGTGTGGCACGATGCCCTGGTCAAGGTTATGCTATTCGAGACCCGCACACCTGGTGAGTTCTACCGGTGTGATGTGGAGACCCATTACCTCCATGTGTTGTGTATGCTCCATGTATGGTGTGGTTGATACCCGGACACCCGGCGACATTTTCCGGGGTCACGAGGAGACCTCGGAGACCTCTGTCTCTCTTGCATGATGTTTGAAACATAGGTGTGTGATTTTCCTCTTACATGGTCGAGACCCGGGCACTTGGTGGGCTGCACCATTATCACGAGGAGACCCTGCTCAATGGTATGATTGATCGGTTCTCGCTTTCATTGGTTTCCCAAGCCATCCTCCCCTTCCTTCGCTCAGACATCGTTATGGTGACATTTGTGTCAGCTAGGGGAAGTGTTAGTGTGTGTGGCTTCCACCCGTCACGAGTGACGGCCAGGAGAGTAGCGGTACAGAAGAGAGCAACAACATGATCCCTGATGCAGACCCAGGAGGCACCGGCACGCCGCCAGGTGGTTGACCACCCATTTGGAGCTGACCGACGACTGTCCCAGCGTCCTGGATGCTGTCTCGGGCCTTCCGTAGTTTTTCTACAGCCTGTAGGATTTCATCGGTGGACTGGCCGTGGGCCCGATTTGCATGTTTTGCATTGCGTGTCCACTGTTCAATGCCAGATGCATACATGCAACCATTCATAGCGTCTGGCCTGAGATCCTGCACGTTTAGGTTCAGACGGCGTAGCGTTCTGATTAGTCTGCATAGAGTTACGACCAAAAGTGTGTTTTTAGGCCGGTTTTAGGACAGTCCTTGCACTGCCGCACGCGACACCCGTCATGCGCCGCGGCAGGTGTTTATGCTGTGGACCTGTTATTTGTTAACTCTCTTTGCACGTGTCTATTCATGGAAGCACATTTGACACCGTGTTCGTGTCGTCTAGCCAAACCCTTGCCGTTTCGCGTTTAACCTGTGTTGACACCGAGAGCTGACTGAGCGCTGACGCCCAGCTAGTGGCAAGCGTGCTAGGAAGCTTCTAGGAATATTCTGCATTAAGAGCAAAAGTGATATTGCTTAGAAAGTGGCCCTCAAGAACTGGCCACCGAGAAAATTCCTATGTGCACATATGGATGTGCAAGATGAAGCTGATCCCGTCAAAGTGATCGTAGGCCATCATAGCCTGCCTGCATGTCAATGACTTCAAGTCCAGAGGTCACCAAGACTGACATGATAACACCCCCCAATGACCCCTAGACGGAAGACGCCATGTTTGCATACAGGGCACATACATGCGAGTGCAACAATGGCTTTGCAACAAGGTAGGAGGTCCAACATCTCATAAACTCCATGCTCTGTGATTACAATGAGCTCCTCACACATGACCTACTCCTAGAGAACAACATCTGGTGTAGAGCGAGCCTGGAAGACGGTGTCCTGATCAGGCGGGAGAATCTCGTTACCATGAGTGGTGCGAGTAGTGCAGACAGAGGCATGAGATACGACAGGAATAGACTCGACGACTGTGATGACACAAAAGAACTCGTCCGCGATCATGGAACAGCCGACTGCTGAGTTGGACTACACGACAGCCGCTGCCAGACCAAGTGCATTCAGTCCATTGGCAGGAGCAGGTTGGTCATTGGTGGGGGCCAAGGCCAGACGGACGAGTGGAAACAAAATGACCGGCAAAGGAAACAGAGTGAGAGAAAGACTACAAGGGACGCACGCGACCACCTAGAACTTGAAAACACAGGACAGGGACGCCCGCGTCATCTGGCATGTGATTCGCTCTGTCAAAATGTATGTTGGCAAAATTTCAAGTGCAGATTAACTTATACCAGCCACTTAAGTACATGAGGAAATGAAAGGACCTGCTCTAGCACTGTATTTTATAATGGTGTGTGCTTTGAGGAGCACAACAGGACAGACATTGATTGAAACGGTGGAGAGACATAAAAATGTTCTTGGACGCACAAAAGTTAAGAATGAAATCAGTTGAGACAAGCAACACAAGTGTGGGGATATACTCTCACTCGCATACACTCGTGGAAGCACAAAAGTCCAACCAATGAGTGGATAAGGGAACAACCTAGCTGTTAGTGTTTTTCATCAAGTTGGTGGTCCATCACACCATTCATGCCCCCTTGTCTTACTCCACAAGCACACTGTCTCATAAATGTATAGGAGACCAAGTGCTGTCACTATGCAGGATCTTAGTCCCAAAAGATGGGAGCCATCCATGGTAGAGCTCGTACCCTTCGCCAGTAGCAGCACACACTCAAGATGTGGCCAATGGTCACGTGACCCATTTTTTTCATGATTCATGCTATTGGTTTTTTATTTATTTCGTGGGGAGCTCTGGCTCTTTGACGCTTTAGGATACCATAGCTAGTTCCAAATTTCTTGTGGGATGTAGGGGGAGTCAGATTCTGTGAACCGGGTGTTGATCCTTATAGGAGCTTCCTGTGAACTGGGTTTACTCAGTGCCATAGTGAGCTACTCACTATGGCACTGAGTAAACCCAGTTCACAGAAACTGGTACCCTCGGTGTTTTCCAAGAGGTGGGGTTTGACCCCCAAGTGACAGCGTGATCTCATTGTGTATCGTGTGCAACTGATATTCATGCTCACCGGTGTGCTTTACTTTTGCCTCTAGTCCCCACTTGTACAAACTATTGATTTCCTCTCAATACCACAAGCTTTGTTCCTTCCCACGCACCTGCATATAGCACCTCTAGGTCCTGGACTCCACTTGGGCCTCAAGCACGTCACTGCGTCTACTTCTCACAACCGTAGTACCATCTACAACAGCAGCAGCTTCCCTTTACCCACAGCTGTCTCAACACTCTGATTCAATACCCTCGTCTAGGCCTCTCAGCCTAGCCGAACTCGTGTACCCTACTCACAGGGACTCGGTACGCCATCACTGTTGCTTCTGTTACAACAACGATAGTAGTACCAATGCTCATTTAACTGCCGCTCATCTGCACTCTCGAAACCCCTTCTTGGCTTCTCTGCTCCGTCAAGCTCATGGACACCATTCCTGAGCCTAATACACTGTGGCGGCTGCATTTTACTATCCCATTAGTACCAGTAGTACCAGCGTTGCAGCCCCACTGTCCACAGTGAAGCTCATGAACCCTTCTCTTGGGAACAACTGCGATGTCTCCATTGCCCTTGTTATTGTAGCACCAACTGTAGTAGCGGCATCTGACCGTTAGTTACTGCCCTCTTTGGCCATTGCCTGAACCCTAATCTTGAGACCGGCTACACTATCGCTGCTACACCTATAACCACAGCGGTAGCAGCATCAACGACATCTAACCGCCACTCATCTAACATTCTTGGCCTCCTTCTTGGCCTCTCTACTCTGTCGAGCCCACAAATACCATTCTTGAGCCTAACACACTGCCGCTGCTACATCTTAATGTAGCATCAGCATCACTAGCAAAACTCTTCCACCTACACACATCATCCTAAGTGCCTTCCTCTCATGTTTGGTTCTTCGGACTCCCCACCCTCCTCCAAAGCCGTGTAGCCTTTGCCTACAAGGAGGAATCGCTGCAAGGTGTAGCACAGGGATGAGCTCGTACACCATCTCAGCCTGACATTTATTGTTGGCTATGGCAAGACAAGAACGACGTGGACGTGTCCCCCTGGGTGCATGTGCTCTCAGCTTAGTACTGGCATGAGTACGCCACCATTTTGAGGAGGTCAGTGTTGTTCTTTAAGGCCCCTTGGCCACTGCTATGGCTTAGCGGACAGGTTGGACATGCACTGCTCCCTTGGAGCAAGCCCCCCAAACCTTGTTTGTGGTGCAAGTCCAAGCGAGACACCTGAAGTGTAGTGCAATGACTAGCACGTTGGACCTAGGAACAACAGGTCCTGAGATCAAGTCTTGATGTGAGCAGGAAGGTTTTTGAACTTCTTGTACAGGGGAAGGTTCCTAGATATTTCTCCACGCATGAGGAGGATGTGCCACTTGGCAGTCAGTGGATGCGCCAATTGGTGAGATGGTGAGGTGGTGTGGAGTGGCCACCTCCAAAAGTGCCACTACACAAACATTTTAGATGCCAGGGCTAGGACTATGTGTACCAGGCTCATTCCTCATTCTAAACATATAATCTGGTCTAAGATGCTCCTCACAGAGCTGTCCAACTAAGGAACAATATAAAGAAGGCACTGGTTGGTCTAAGCCCCAGGCGTTAGTCTCTGACTAGCAACTCGCGCGAAAGTGACCAAGTGTTAAGTGGACGCAATTGCTAGCAAGTGATTTCCTAGGAACTGCTCAGTGTGGAACCATGATCTTGAGGATTACATCTTCTTATAGCTGAAATGCTAAGAGTGGACGGCAGGTGCCATTGTGTCGGCCCTATTTTCTAGTCCGTTTGCCTCACGCCGGTTGACTGTCAGAGATTGAGAGGTTGAGTCTCTTATGTGTACTTCTGAGTGCCTTTCAGACTCTTCTCCAGTGATGCAACCTTCCTTGCCACAGCCTCAACCAGACAGTACATCTGACACTTCTCCAGCCAGTGCAACAAATGAGCGTGAACAACTAGGGCGTATCCCCATGATTCCTTTACCCTCTGACATATTCAGCCTCGCCAGGGTAATCCTTGACGTAACAGCTGGTGTTGCTACCACCTTCTAAGTCACAGCCTCAGTAAGTAGAGCCTCCACATGCAAAGAAGTTTGGCGTACGGCAGTTTCTTTCTCTGAAGTAACTATTTCCCACTCTCTTCTAGCTGCAGCTGCTACAAACATTGTGCTACAGGTGGTTGTTGCAGCATGTGCCTTTGCTACTACAACTTCCACAGCAGTACATGTTCGTTCTCTCCGGCACGGACAATTCCATCTGTACTTCTACTACCGTTGTAGTCCTTATTCCTACTGGAGAGTCCTAGACACTCACACATGGTGTGCTGGTTGCATCTGCGGTTGCATCTGTTGCTTGTGCCATAGTGACTAGCCTTCAGTGTCTACTGGTGGCCATCACAGCTTCGACCACCGTGCTCCTATCCTCTATAGCGGCAACTGTTTTGCCACCCTTTACCCTTCTCCCATAACATTAGAGTGGTGAGCACTCCACCCTTTTCTACACCCTTTCATTCATATTCTTCTTCCATCATGCACTCAATTCCCATCATTCCTGAGTCCACAGAAACCATTGAAGTATTGCAAGCTGCACAACATGAGGCTTATGAGGATTGCCGCTGATTTTGATACCAAAACTGACATGGCCACCGATGTGGCTGAGCTACTCAAGGCAAATCCATAGAAACTGATTGTGCTTAATTTTATGTAGTAACGGCTATGCTAGGGTCGGGTTAGCGGCCATGGAGGTCTGTGCAAAACCAAAAAGGTACAAGTGTCATAGGTGAGCTAGGAGAGCCTCGCTCGGGTGATTCTTGCTAGTCGAGGCTCACCTGACAGGCCGGCAAGCGAGGCTCTCTGGCATGCACACCAGACGCAAGGGAAAATTGCCCTCATGCACCAGAAAAGGGCCAGCTAGTCCGCGCCCTGCCCTGCAGACTCTAGCACAACCTATATCACTGTCTATAGCAAGACTAATCTAGGTCCCAGTCATGAAGTGCAAGTGTGCCCCAGGGAAATGGCAGAGGAAAAATGTAGGTCAGTAATGAGGTATCGAGTGTTGGCACAAGTGGGTGTGGAGGCACCCTCAAGGATGCCTAGCTCTCACTAAAGCACGCTAGCAGTATTTGGGCAGCCAATGGAAACTTTTGGTGAAGAGTGTGGAGCACAAGGATCACGGATGTGAGTGGGAAGAATTCGTCGCATTCAGTAAAACTGAATCAAATCACGTTATTTTGTTGAATAAAATAGTGAAATCACATCATATCCTTATAGCCTGTGATCTAAGCTTTCTAACGCATCCAAGAACGCCCAAAACAGAGCAGTAGAGCCCCTGCTACGGCCGTCGAAGTGACCCTTGGTGGAGCCGCCCACCATGCCCAGGAACGGGGGTGACGGGAGGCGCTTCGACGGTGGCCTGTCGAAGTGCCCTTCCTGTCATTCCAACATGGGGAGGGGCTCTCCCTGGTCCAGGAGAGCATCCACATCCATTTCTTCATGGCCCATGTGCCTTTAGAGCCTATTGGAGATGAACTCGGATCACTCGCGGTGGATTATCTTGCCACCCGTGGCGGGTACAAGATTTCACCCGTCCAACACTTGATTTTTGGGCTAGGCTAACTCTCTGAATACTCACTCAAATCGAGCAATTCAAAGGTCAATCCTGCATAAAAAACTCCAAGAAATCCAGATCTAAAGTCAGATCATGTGTTGGACCACTCCTTAGTGGCCAAACACATGATCAACAGCACTCATGGTAAGGGGCACACCAAGTCAACATTGAGGAAGTGCGCCTGCATTGAGTGATGGAGGAGGAGGAGGGTCTTGCTAGCAGAGTGGAGGCAACCACACATATGGGACGTAGGAGTCGCAAGCCGCGGCTGTTTTCTTGCCTTGAGATAGCGGAGAATCCGCTTCACCGCTTGCCAATACAGCGGCCCGGGATCAGCAACATAGCGGCTCACTTGGCCCTCCGCAAAAGCCAGGTCGGGCCACTATTGCCACCATAGCATACATGATGCTCCCCACAGCGGACTGGTATGGCACGCCTGCCATTTCCTCCTTCTCCTCGTCCGTGTTCGGCCCCATGCTCGAGCTCAGGTCACATGTGGTGGTCATGGGTGTGCCGATGGGATTGCACTCCTCCATGTTGTAGCGGCGGAGTACCTCTTGCACATACTTTGCCTGCCCCATGTCCAGCATGTGTGCCTTGTGGTCCCTCTTGATGGCGACGCCAAGGTAGTACTCGAGCTCGCCCATGTCGGTCACTTTCAACCAACCGCCTAGCTGCCGCTTCAGGTTCACAAACTCCTCCATGTCCGATGACACAAGGATGAGGTCATCCGCGTACAGGACCACAATCTGGTGCAACTCCAGCTGCTTCTACACGTATACGCTTTGATCTGCTTCACAACGCTTGAAACCAAGCTCGGCCATGAAGCCATCCATTTTCAAATACCACATGAGTGGCGCTTGCTTCAGCCCGTATAGCGTTTTGCCAAGCCGGCACACCTTCCCCGGCGGCGCGTCCACCCCCTCCGGCACCTCCATAAGGACCTCCTTGTCCAGGTCACCATTGAGGAATGCGAATTTCACATCCATTTGGTGGACTTCGTATTCGCGCACCGCTGCCACCAAGAGGGTGGAGCGGATGGAGGCGAAATTCGCCACTGGTGTGAAGGTTTCTTCGTAGTGTTCATCCTTCCGCTGGGCGTACCCCTTTGCCACCAGCCGCGCCTTGTACCGATCCACTTTCCTCTCTTTGGTGGGCTTCTTCTTGAAGATCCACTTGGAGCAGATGATTTTTGCGCCCTCCGGCTTGTTGTTCAGCTGCCAAGTGTCGTTCTCTTCATGGGAGGCAAGCTCAGATTTTATGGCTCCCATCCACTCGGCCCCATCCTTCCGCTGCAACGTGTCCTTGACAGTCTCGGGCTCCTCTTGCACAAAGAAAGCTCAAGCGAACCCAGTCCAGATACCCTCCGTGTCATCGTACCGTTTTTCCGTCCTCCTTGAGTGTCTGCTTCTCCGAGACTGCTGCTGTTGAGGCTGCTGCTGCCGTTGCTACTGATGCTGCTACCCTCTTGCAGCGCCAATTGCACCGCTGGCCTGCTCCCCCTCTCTGGAGGACCATGGAGATGCGGGCTCACTCCCTGCCTCCTCGTTCCGCTCCACTGCTACCGTCGCTTCGGGCTCATTGTCCGACTTGGCAAAATGCAAATCAACCAATTTCCCCATTTCTCGGATGGTTATCGCTGGTTGGAGTCGCTCGGACGCCACCCTCTTTTGCGTCCTCCGGCGTCTCCCCCTCGAGGAGTGGCAGCCACTCCCCACTTTTGGAGAGACGCGTGTCTTTGTCCGTCCAACGGTTGTCCTCATTGAACATGATGTCATGAATCTTCATGATCTGCTGCTTTCGTGAGTCGAAGAGCCGGTACGCCTTGCTCCCGCTCTCGTACCCGATGAAGATGCACCGGCGAGTCCGCGGGTCCAGCTTGCCCCGCCCCTCCTGTGCCTACACAACAACATGTGCAACACAACAAAACGTGCAGAGGTGTACCACAGTTAGCTTCCTCCTGCTCCACGCTTCTTGTGGCATCTTCCACACCTTGAACTCTGCGTCGTTTATTGGCTTTGTCAGCGTCAGGCTCATGATGTATGCCGCTGTCTGTGCCGCCTTGCCCCAGTTCCGCTGTGCAAGGCCAGCATCACTCAACATAGACTGGGCCATGTTGAGGATGGTGCGGTTTGCCCTCTCAACGATGCTGTTCTAATGCAGAGAGTGTGGCGTAGTTTTCTGCTATGCGATCCCCTTGCTCTTCATGCATGCCGAACAACCCTTGTACTTGCCGCCGTTGTCGCTCCGGAACGCCTTCACCTTCAAACCTGTTTGGCGCTCCACTGCCGCTCCACAAACTCATGCATACATGTCAGGAAATCACTCTTCCTATTGATGATGTAGAGGTAGAGCTTGCGGCTGTGATCGTCGATGAAGGTCACGAAGTAGCGAGCACCCCCGATGGAGCTCTCGAATGGTCCGCACACGTCAATGTGGACCACCTCCAACTTTGCCAATGCACGCGTCCCTTTGACATCAAACGGCTGCCGTATCACCTTGCCGACCACGCACGGCTTGCACACGGCATTCTTGGCTGCGTCGAGGCTCTTTAACTCAAGACCCTGCACCATTTCCTTCTTTTTCATGTCCCTCACAGTTGAGGGAGCGATGTGACATAGGCGGCGGTGCCATATGTCCAGGTTTCCTTCATCCTTTATCACGAGGTGGACGGCGTCAGTCCTCGCTACATCAGCAAAAACTTTGATACGAAGAAGGTAGAGGTCCTCCCTCGTGCCACGTGCAATCACCTCGCCATCCCCCTCCTTCCGGATGATGGCCTCATTCTTCTTTAAGAGTACCTCGAGCCCCTTGTCGGTAAGGCGGTTCACTGACATCAGGTTTGCCCCAAAGTTGGGCATGTGGAGTACATCGTAGATGGTGCATGGAATGAGTTTTCCGTTCACAACCGACTTGATGCAAACATTGCCTTCGCTTGCGGCCAACTCCGTTTTGTTGTTGGCCACTGTCATGCGCCGGTCGGTGGCGTCGTAAGTGACGAATGCCGCCCGGTTGCACAGTGTGTGGCGGCCTGATCCAGATTCGATCACCGTGACGTCTGGATCTGTCAAGTCTGTAGACTCCCTGGCCATTATGGCTTAGATTTCCTTCTTCCTGCACTTCCTGGGCTGGTCCGACTTCTTGTTGGAGCAATCGCGTGTGTAGTGGCCCTGTTTGCCACAGTTGTAGCACTCCCTCTTGTTTTCACATCTCTTGGTGCCCTGCTTGGAACCCTTCTCCTTCTTGCCTCCCCCTCCACCTTGAGGGCGGACGGCATAGGCGAAACTTGACATTTCCCTACTCTCTCTCCCACCACGCCGCATCCATTCATTGCGGTCGTACTTAGCCAATTTAGGGTACTTCAGCTCGTCGGCGGACCAGCCACCTACGACGGTGATCATGGGACTCCAACTGTCTGGCAAGGCCAGGAGGAGGATCATGGCTTGCAGCTGAGGATCGACCTTCCATCCGGTGGCTACACACTCGGTGGTAAGGGTCTCAATCTGTTGCACGATCTCCATGATGTTGTCGCCTTTGTTGGCTCGGAGGGTGACGAACCTCTTGAAGAAGAAGAGCTGGTTAGCAAGGTTGGTGGACTGGTAGATGGTGCAGAGCTTCTTCCAGACCTCCCGGGCCTTCGTGCATCCTTGAATCGGTGCACGGTGTGGTAAAGCTACTGCTAACACCAACAAAGCAAGCGCCTTCTTGTTGCGCTTCTTGTACTTGTCCACTTCCTCCAGCGTCGCGGTATCCTTAGGGGTGGTCTCTTTACCGTTGACCAGCTCAAGCAGGCCTTTGTTATCGTGGTAGACCTCAAACTGCCACCTCCACAAAGGGAAGCCATTCCCATCAAACTTGGAGACGGTGCCGATGCTCTCTTGCTCGGTCGTTATCATAGCGCGCGGCGGTAGCGTGAAAGTTGAAGAGCTGGGGTCCTTCTAGGCACGGGGGCCCATAACCCTTTGTTGGCACAAGTAGGTGTGGAGGCACCCTCAAGAATGCCTAGCTCTCACCAAAGCATGCTGCCAGTGTTTGGGCAGCCAATGAACACTTTTGGTGAGGAGTGTGGAGCACAAGGATCACAGATGTGAGTGGGCAGAATTCGTCGCATTCAGTTGAACTGAATCGAAACACATTTTTTTTGTTGACTTGCATAGTGAGATTGCATCAGATCCTTATAGCCTGTGATCTAAGCTTTTCAATGCATCCAAGCACGCCCAAAGGGAAGCAGTAGAGCCCCTGCTACGGCTGTCAAAGTAACCCTTGGTGGAGCAGCCCACCATGCCCACGAACGGGAGTGACGGGAGGCGCTTTGACGGTGGCCTGTCGAAGCGCCCATCCTGTCATTCCAACGTGGGGAAGGGCTTGCCCTGGTTCAGGAGACCATCCACATCCATTCCTTCATGGCCCATGTGCCTTTGGAGCCCATTGGAGGCGAAATCGGATCACTGGCTGTGGATTATCCCGCCACCCGTGGCGGGTACCACATTTCACCCGCCCAACACCCGATTTTCGGGCTAGGCTAACTTTCTGAATACTCACTCAAATCGAGGAATTTAAAGCTCGATCTTGCATGGAAACTCCAAGAAATCCAGATCTAAAGCCAGATCATGTGTTCGACCACTCCTCAGTGGCCGAATACATGATCAACAACACTCATGGCAAGGGGCACGCCAAGTCAACATCGAGGAAGTGCGCCAGCACTGAGTGATGGAGGAGGAGGAGGGTCATGCTAGCAGGGAGGAGGCGACCACACGAGTGGGACGGAGGAGTCGCGAGCCGTCATGGTGCGTTGCCTCCACTCTCTTCTACAGCATGCCCTGCGCACTCACCATCATCCACAAGAGGACATGTGTACACCGAGAGGATAATAGTGGCTGACATAATCATGGAGCGTATTTGCTCCATGCCCTCCATTACTGGTGTTGTGGGTGCTAAGGATGATGGGGATGGTGGAGGTACAAAAGCGGTGGTTGCTGGAGGAGCTGCAGATGCTACTTCCATCTATGGATCCACTATTGTGGGTACATCTGCAAACAACCCCGCAGCACCTCCCTTTGGACTGGTCTCTTCCAATGCTACACAGTCCCATCGCTCTCTTCTAAATTGACAAAAGGACTTTGAGACCTCTCCAACTGATTTTACATCCAAACTGTTCTCTTCATTGGAGGTGTGCTTAGACTCTTGGACACAAGGTGAGCTACTTCTTTGCTGATCCCTGAATCACACCTCTTTTTAATCCGTCTCCCGCTAAAGCTGCCCACACTATGTGTGCCTTGATTCTTACTGGTCCTGATGACTTCCTTGATGAAATCGGCACATACAATGCTGGCATTGCATGGCGCACCTCTGCTGATCCCATTGGTGCATCCGCTCTCAAACGCCGTGCAAAACCATCACCAGTCATGCTGCCCAAAGTGCCCTCATTCTTCTGTTTAACCAACTGTGCATGAGAGCCAACAAATTTGCTGATTCCTATTGGACGCACAATCTGTGTCTCCTGCTTGACCTTTTCAATGCAGTTCCTGAGCAGCTCTCTGTCCATCTCTCCATTGTGGCTGGCTTGATTCCTGAGCTGTCTCATCTTTACATGAATTTTCCTTGCACCATTTTCCACGCATCGCATCTGACCCTGTTCCAACCTCGCGTTTGTCTTTGTGTCTTCCTGGGTGTCTCTCCCTTCTCAAAGAATTGAGATCATACTCGGCGCTGCGTTATTGAGTCTGACAATGCCCTACTCTTTGAGTACGACTCGTCTCATCTCTCATATCCTACCTCTCTTTCTCCCATCTCTCAGCTTGGGAGAGGTTCTCTGCCATTTTTCTCTCCTGCATCCTTGGCTCGGGTCGAGTTGGCCAGCCCTCCTCCGAGCCACTCTTTCCTTGAGTCAAATCCATCCTCCCCTTGCATGACCTCTCCCACAGCCTCGTCTCTCTCTCTCTCTCTCTCTCTCTCTCTCTCTCCCTCT
>SZWC01007195.1:0-22558 GCA_023375785.1 Penium margaritaceum | reverse complement strand
TGTCTTGGCGAAGCGGGAAGCAGGGCTGCATCGCACGTAGCTCGTCGGAGGCAGAGTATGTGGCTTTGGGGGCAGGGGCTGCTGAGGCAGTTTGGCTGCAGCGCTTGTTTCTTGAGCTTGGGCAGTCAGTACCCGCCATTGTGCTGCGTTGCGACAACCAGAGTGCTCTCGCCATTGCGGAGAACTCTGGTGTTTTTCATGCTCGCACAAAGCACATTGCGGTTGAGCATCACTTCGTTCGCGATCTGGTGGAGCGACGCGTGATCTCCATCATGTGGGTTGGCACTGACTTGCAGCGAGCTGATTTCTTGACGAAGGCACTTGCACGCGGAAAGTTCCTGGTGGCCATTCGCTCTGTTGGGCTTCGCCCCGTGCGTGACAGTGGTTGAGTGTGGGGTGTACGTTGCTGTCTCATCTGTCTGTGTCACTCACTCTGTGGTTGTACCAGTGCTGCACGCGTATGGACATGCGTACCATCGGGTCATGGGGGAGTGTTGTGATTTGTGCCGTTTCTGTACAGTTTACTGTGACCACTCGGCCGTGTCCATACTCGTGCAGATCCCTGAGGCAGGCGGCCCTGGTGACACCGGCGCGACGACAGGCGGCGGCCTACCCGTCTGGAGGTGACCGACCACTGCTCCAGAGCCCCAGATGTCACCGGGACTCCTTGCTGTGCCTTCTACGTCTTGCAGGCGCCTTTCGGCGGACTGGGCATGAGACCCATTTGCATGTTTTTGCATTATATACTCGCTGTCAGTCGATGGATGCATGCATGTGACCAGTCGTTGCGTGCGTCTTTTGATTCTGCACGTCTAGGTTCAGACGGCGCAGGATTCTGACATGTGTGCGTAGAGTTACGGCCAAAACAGTGGTTTTAGGCCGGTTTTAGGACAGATCTAGGACTGCCGCGTGCGACACCCGCTGTGCGCCGCGGCAGGTATTTATGCCCTGGACCTGTCATTTGTCATCTCTCTCTGCATTTACTAAGCTATTGAAGCTTATGAGACTTTGCGCGTCTCCCTAGCCTGATCCTTGCTGTTTCTTGCACCTGCCTGCTTGCTAGTGCATCAGCTGACTGGACAGTGTCGCCACGTCAGCAGCAGCAAGGCTAGGAAGCTTCCTAGCAGTTTCTCACTATGGTCTCCTACGCCACGCAGTACTTGGCGTAGTAACACACCCAGTGCCAATAGCAGACGGTGACGTTAGTCCTAAGTCCCACTCTAGGCGTTGGCCGCAGGCCAAAGGACTTCAAAACTTCGCCGCTGTTGTGTCAGGCTGGCTACCAGTTCAGGAGCTGGGAGCTCAGCTTCCGGATCTGGGCACAGGGTGAGAGCCTATGGCCCTACTACGTCCTACCCTTTGACTCTACCTAGGCCGACCAGGTGTAGGACGTTGGTCGCGCCGTGCGTGCCCTCGTCCCTGTGGCTCCTCCAGCTGCACGTCTTGCCCTTGAGCCCTTCCTCGGCGACCTCACCATTGGCGCTCTCCTTACCCGGCCGTTGCATGACACGTACTCACATGCCCTCATCGCCTATCAAGTGACTCCGAGACCAGCCGCCTGATCCGGGAGTTCAACTCCCTCCGCATGGGGAAGACCGAGACGGTCACCTCCTACTGGCAGCGTGCAGAGGATATCCTGCACCGCCTCGGAGACACCGCACCACCTCCTCTCTCCGCGCTTTTGACTATCAACTGCGGCGCCACCATCCCCTTCTTCGATGTCTTCGTCCATTACTCCCAGGAAGTCCTCACCGCAATGGCTGTCCAGGGTACCCTCATGCCCTGGGCATACGAGCTCTTCCTTCGCATTCAAGAGGCTCATCAGGAGTCATACATCCATTGCACAGGTTCCCTCATCCCTCCTGCCATCACCTCCGTGGTCGTTGCCACCCCAGCATCAGCAGCGTCGGTTGGCGCCACCCTTTCAAGAAAAAAGAAACGTAGGGGCAAGAAGGGCAAGGGTCCTCGGCAGCAGTCTAGCGTATCCGGCGGTGCCAGCCTTGTCTATCCCAACTATGGCCAGTTAGGACACGGGTGGTACATGTGTCTGCTCCTGAATGATGAGGCTCGTGTTCTCGCCACCAAGCATTGCCAGCGCGAGCGTCGCCTTGCCACCACAGCCATGACCATCGCTGCCCCTACTGTACCTGCGAAACTTATGATGACTCCATCGCAGTATCTTTCGTAGCCGTCCACGCCCACTCCATCGTCACCAACGTCTCTAGTAGTATCTTCCTCCTCCTTCCTGCACTCCGGCGCCATTACCCCTCAGTCGGTCTACTCCGTCGGACCCTCCACTCGCGAGAGTCAGTTGGAGTAGTTCATTGCACTTCAGCTCGGCTTTCCTCGCCCTCCTCCCAAGGGAAGTGCGAGTTGCATAGTCGCTACTTCCTACCTACCCTGCATGACAGAGTCTGTGTTGTGGTCGTGTCCTGAATCTTCATCCACACCATCCTCTGCCGTACCTTTCCCACCCGCTCCTCTTCGTGACAGGCTGGATGACTGGCAACCTTGGTTTGCACCGCCATCCACCGCGTCAGCGTCTCTCGCCCATTGCCATGTAATTGTCAGCGACCTGGCCACGCCGGTCCATGATCCGTCAGAGACCTGGATCATTGACTCCAGGGCCACGCATCACATAACAACCTGGTGTGAGGCGTTCAGTGTCCTTGGTCCGGTCACCGATGTCACCGAGGTTCGGATGGGTTCTCATCAGGTGTTACCCGTTTGTGCTGTCGGCATCGTTCATTTCCGTGGTCCTGTTGGTGGTGTCTTCGTGACTGATACCCTCTTCCTCCCTTGATCTTTGCCTCCTGACTTTCACCACCCTTCATCGCATGAGCATGGACGTTTTGCACTTACGTTTAGTACACTCGTCTCCTTCATCACCGCCTCTATATCATCCACTCTGCTGCTATTGATAGCATGCTTTGCACGCAGCTAGCCACGGCCTTCACTCAGCCTCCTTTCCTTTCCCGCGTCCCACCGAGTGTATTGATTGCACTCAAAGGAAGATGCAATGTTCCACCTATTCCCTCTCTGCCTCTCAAGCGATCGCCCTGCTCGACTTGGTCCACTCTAATGTCATGGGTCCTCTCCCACTAGTCAGTCGGTGAGTACGGTCGTCATGTCCGGACACTTACGGACGACCACTCTTGCTATTGCTAGGTCGTCTACCTTCGGTAAAAGACCGATGTCGCTCCCACCATTCGAGAATGGCTTGTCTGTGCTTAACGTGAGTATGGTCACCCCCTCCGCCGCTTCCGTTCCGATCGCGGGGTTGATATTGTGGGGGAGAGCACACTCTTCCTCACCTCCTGTGGTGTCCATCATGAGACGTTGGCGCCTTACACGCCTACCCAGAACGGCATCTTTGAGCACCGGAACCGCACCATGGGCGATGCCGTCCGCTCCATGCGGGTCGAATTCGACTTGTCTAACGGCTTCTACTTCGAGGCCATGACCTACATTACGTGGGTTTGGAACCGGACTCCTCACGGACCCATTCTCCGTCAGTCTACACCATACCAACACTAGTGTAGAGAACAAGTCGACCCGCATCCAGACGGGGTCTAGGGTTGCGTAGCCATAGTGTGGTTGCCTGTCCCACACCATGGTGGTAAGTTCAAACCTCGCGGCCATCCCTACACCTTCCTTGGCGTCTCACGTCAGTCGAGGACATGGCGTTTCTGGGATCCCACCCAGCACTGCATCGTCGAGTCCCGGGATGCCCTCTTCTTTGATGACCTGTTTCCCCGCAACCTCATTCGTTCCGGTGCTTTGATGTTCCTCCCATCACGTGGGGGAGTGGTGGGTCTGTCCTTTGTCCACCCGTGTCTGAGGGTTCTATCGTCTGCGCTCACGGGTTTGTCTGCACCAACTGCCCCTTCCGTGTCCACCAGTTCATCAGGGCCGGCAGCCCCATCCATGTCCAACAATCCCTCAAAGGTGGTTGCCCTGTCCCTGTCCCCCAGCCTCTCAGTGCCTACTACCCCATCTGTGTCTGACAGCCCCTCGGAGTCGGCTGCCCCGTCTGTGTCCGCCACCCCCTCAAGGCCGGCTGCCCCATCTGTGCTCGATAGCCCCTCAGAGCTGACTGCCCTGTCCGTGTCCGCTAGCCGCTCAGGGCCGGCTGCCCCATATGTGTCCGACAGCCCCTCAGAGCCGGCTACCCTGTCTGTGTCCGCCAGTCCCTCAAAGCCGACTGTCCCGTTCGTGTCAGCCAGCCCCTCACGTCTAGCCGCCCCGTCCATTTATGCCAGCCCCTCAGGGCCGGCTACCTCGTCCATTTCCTCCAACTCCTCACATCCGGCCGCCTTGTCCGTGTCTGCTAGCTCCTCAAGGCCGGCTGCCCCGTCCGTGTCTACCAGCCCCTCAGGCACGGTTGCCCCGTCCGTGTCCGCCAGCCCCTCACGGCCGGCAGCCTTGTCCGTGTCCGCCAGCCCCTCAAGGCCGGCTATCCCGTCTGTATCGGCGTGCTACACACGTGGTCCAGGAGGGAGCCTTAGACCTAGGCTAACAGTGACCACTCAGGCCGCCTCCTCCCGTCCTCTCGCGCCACGACCCCGTGTCATCCCACGAGGCTCCTCACCTTATGTCAGACCCACTTCCACAGTCATGAGTTGGGACCCCGGCACCAAGGCACTTGACTTGGCCACACTGTCAGTCATCACTTACCTACATCCAGGGTCAACTTTGGGCTATGCCTTGCTCCATCAAGAGCACCGGTATGGCGTTGCGGCCATGCTCACGCAGATGCCACCAGGGGTGCGGGACGCGCACACCCTCATTGTCCGCTCCATGGAGCGACCAGAGGACCCAACCACCCTTAGTGAGGCTCGGGCGTCTCCCAAGGCCGCTCACTGAGCAGGTGCATGTGTGGACGAGCTTGGCGCCATTTGGTAACATCACGTCTATGAGCTCGTCGAGCCCCCCCTCCCGGCCGTAAGGCCATCGGTGCCAAGTGAGTTCTCCGACAAAAGTGGAAGCCAGACGGGTCCCTGGACAAGTACAAGGCCCGTCTCACAGCCAAGGGGTTTGCTCAGGTCCATGTGATCGCTTATGACCAGATCTTTACCCCGATTGGTTGGTTCTCCACCAGTCGGGCGTTGTTCAGCCTGGTTGTCTAGCACGGGTGGGAACTACATGAGCAACGACTTTCTCCATGGCTCACTGGAGGGCAAGAAGCTCTACATGGTGTAGCCTCTAGGCTTTGATGATGACTCTGGCAAGGTCTGAAAGCTGCGGAAGGCCCTTTACGGCTTGAAGTAGTCACCGCACTACTAGAACTAGGAGATCAGGCGGACGCTTCTCAGCGGCAGCCTCATTCGCAACTCTAACGACCCCGCGCTGTTCATTTGGGTCCGCGATGTCAGACCCTCGTCGCTGTTCTGGTCTATGTCGACGACTTGCTCATCGCATTGCCGGATGCTGCTGCCATCTAGCGGGTCAAGGACCTGCTGCATGCTGCCCTCCAGACGAAGGACTTTGGCCTAGCACGAGGCTTTCTGGGCATGGCGCTTGAGCATGATCGCTCTCTGGTCATCCTGCATGTCCATGAGAACGTCCATGTCCAGACCTTGTCCGGGCGCTTCGCTGAGATGATGGATGTTGGGAGGACCTGCCCCCTTTGAGGGGGCAGGTCCTCACTCTCGTGAGGACCTGCCCCTGGTTTCGAGAGCATCCTCACCCATGTCGCCCGATGGTCAGACGATGCTCAAGAGCGAGCTCTGATCCAGTCGTGGTGGGGAAGTTGGTAGACGTGATCATGTATTTACACGTCATCGGATCACTGATGTTCCTGGCGACGATGACACGTCCAGACATTGTGTACGCCATCAACCTGTTGGCATTGTTCTCTTAGGAACCGTGTCACCTCCACTTTGAGGCCGCGATCCGAGTATTGCGCTACGTCATCTCTATCCCACGGTGAGGCCTCATGTTCCATCGACAGCGGTCCGTTGTGGCAACAGAATACACCGATAGTGACGGGGCCGGCAGTCCGGACGGTAAGAGTCGTATTGGCTGGATTTTTCTTGTTTACGGAACGCTTGTATCCTGGCGCAGCGGTAAGCAAGGCTGCATTGCGCAAAGCACTGCTGAGGTTGAGTATGTGGCATATGGTTCTGGCGCTTGTGAGAGCGTGTGGCACCGCTTGTTGTCCGAGTTGCGTAAGTCAGTCCTGTCCATCACATTGCACTGGGACAATGAAAACGCCATGGCCATTGCTGACAATGATGGTGTGCATTACACTCACACAAAGCACATCAATTTCAAGTGTCACTATGTGCGTTCATTGTTGCATGACAGCAACATCATCATTGTGTGCGTTGAGATAGTACGGCAGTTGGCTGATCTTTCTTACGAAGGCACTAAAGCATGACTCGTTCAAGAAGGCTGTGAGTGCAGTTGGTGTGCGTCCGTAAGGTTCTCTCTCTCCCTGTCCGCTTGGTCTCTGTGCTCTCTGCCCGTCCCTATGCAATACGCCTGTGAGTCATGGGAGAGTGTTGGTTTTTGCCTCACATCTCACTTGTACTCTTTTGTATCCTCCCAGCTTGTGTACATCGACGTGCAGATAACAAACAGCGAGACGCAACGCTGATGGAGTATCGTCCGGTGGAGCCGACGCACGCTAAGGCCTACACGCGGTTTGCTGGAGCCTCCTCCCTCCATGGTGCTCAGCTCCATCGGCAGACCTCCTCGGCAGTCGTGCCGCCGGCAGGCACTATCGCTGCATATGCTGCCTGCACATGTCCAGCGTCCTGTCTGAGTGTAGTGTTGCGTTCGTAGCGCTATGTCATTCCTATGGGCCAAGTTTCATGATTTTCTGGCACTGCTGGTACCAGGGATTAGCGTAGACACAGCCTGGGTTTAAGCAGCCACAACTCCTCACTATTATTTTTCTAGCTGATTCCGACTCCACGACTACGTTCGTAGCGTGCATATTATGGTTTGGTCTAGTTTTCAGGCAAAACAGTCGGCGCCCGGGTTTCGGCTATCGGCCGTCTGGCACGGCTCACCGAGAAAACTTGTCTGCGTGAAAACACAGCTGTTTTCTGATTGGCTGGTGAACTGAGTAACAAGTCCTACAGAGCTGGGGGAGGCTAGTTCTTGGAGGGGTCTTCCATTGTGTCTCTTATTGTTTCTTAATCAGTCACTTCCAGTTTTCAGATTCTTTCTGGCGCTAACACTTGCGCGCGCATCTCTGAGTAACAAACTCATAGTACTTAGACTCTATAGTGGCAGACTGAGGGGGCAGCATACTAAGCAAGGAGAGTGGAGGCCCGCACGCTGCATCAACAACGCAACTGTCCCAACTTGCGCTTTGGAATAGTTTTTAGCTTGGGTTAGGTGGACTCGCGGATCTGGCCAAGAAGACTCATGAGTCTACAGCCATATGCAGATCCAAAGAGACAAATTTGCATCTCATTTCACGTTCGTGGCACATCATGCCACTGTTAATGCATATGTTACCATAAGTGAGCCAATAGAGTCATCTTTCTTGTGCTATGACTGTGTTATGGCAATGGTTTACTACTAACCTATTTCATATGACCAAGTCCTAGACTTGCTAGTCCGAGTCAAGTCTAGGACCCTGGACTCAGACTCGCGCGTCTGACTCTTGAATCTAAGCTTTCACTGTCTGGCCTTCACGTGGTTGTGTTTTGGTTCGCTCACTCCCCGTGATGTCAGATTGCAACAGGCTTCAAGAGCAATGGCTTGTCATGAGCTGTTGAGATCATGAGTATTGTTGGTTTTTGTGCATCTCTCATTGTACTCTGTTGTGTCCTCCCGGCTTGTGTACATCGGCGTGTAGATGACTGACGGCAAGACTTGACGCCATTGGAGTGTCGCTCGGTGGATCCGATGCATGCTGAGGCCCACTCACCCGTTGCTCGAGCCTCCTCCCTCTGGCGATGCGCTCAACTCCATCAGCAGGCCTCCTCGGTGGTCGGGCCGTGGGCGGTCACTGCCACTGCAGATGTTGTCTGCATGTATCGAGCGCTATATCTAGCTGTGGCATTGCGTCTGCAGCATCATGCGATGCCTAGGGTCCATGTTTCTTGTTGTATGGCCCTGTTTGGCATCGTTGATTACCTAGGCACTGCCTGGGTTCGTGCAGTCAAAACTTCTTGTAGCAATTTTTCTAGCTGACTCTGACCGCACGACTACGTTCACAGCGTCGGTGTTATGGTATGGTCCAGGTTTTCAGGCAAAACGGACGACGCCCAGGTTTTGGGCGTCGGGCGTCTGGCACGGCTAACCGAGAAAACCCTGCCTGCCAGAAAATAGGCCTAGCACTGTTTTCTGATTGGCTGGTTAGCTGAGTAAAAAGTTCTACACTAGTGGGGGGGAGCTAGAACCTGGATGGGTCTCCCATTGTTGCTCATTCTTCATTCCTAATCAGTTACTGTCAGTTTTCAGCTGCTTTCTGGCGCTGACACTGGCGCGCGCACTTCTAAGTAACAAACCCAAAGCTTCCAGACTTAGACTCTAGAGCAGCCGACTGAGGGGGAAGCAGACTTAAGCATCGAGCGTGGAAGCCTGTACGCTCCATCGACAACGCATGTTGCCCCAACCTGCTGCCTAGGTTTCTTGCTTGGTATCAGAGCCAGAACGTAGCAGCAACAGCAGAAGACTGGCGTACAAGTGCCAGACAATGCCGGCGGACCCCCATACGCGCTAGTGTAGGGGAAATGATGCCGGATTTATTCCGGCAGCATTGACCCGCCTGGTGGCAGCGTTAGATTTTTTCCCACAGCCACTGGGCCAGGGGAAATGCTGCCGAATTTTTTTCCAGAGCACTGACCCTTACACGTGACGCGAGGAGGTGAGCGGCAGGCCCCGTCCAACACCTATGGGCGACGACGCACACTACAATGTCACCTAGGTGTAGTGACTTGCACCAGCATGTAGCAGCAGTAGTCTGCAGTAGTGGCAGCCGCAGGCAACGGCAGCAAGCTGTGGCAGTAACAGCTAGCAACAGCTGCGTGCAATAGTAGCATCAAGCAGAAATAGTAGCTCGCAGCAGCCCGTAGCAGCTGTAGCCCGCAACAGCAGCTCGCAGCAGCAGCAGTCAGCAGCAGCAACTCGTAGCAACAGCAGCCTGCAACAGGAGCAAGAAGCAGGAGCGGCAAGTAGCAGCTGCAGCAGCTTGCAACAGGCTGCAGCAGTCGCAGCAGCAGGCTGCAGCAGCAGCCAGCCGTAGCAGCAGCTGTAGCGAGCAGCTCCCAGCAGCGGCTGCTACTGCTCATTGCCCGCTGCGGGCAAGCAGCGAGCAGCAGCCCACTGCTGCCAGCGACCAGCAGCCCGCAGCCAGCGAGCAGCGGCTCGTTGCCAGCGAGCAGCAGCCCGCTGCTCGCTGACTGCGGGCAGCTGCCCGCTGTGACTGACGAGGAAGAAGAAAAAAGAAGAAAACGCAAGATCAGAAAATCCCCCACCCCACTTGCTTCGCTGCCGCTGCTGCAACAACTGCCTTTGCTATTGCAGCAGCCATAGCGACCGCAGTAACCCGCAGCAGCAGCAACTACTGCTACAACGGCAGCCGTAATAGCAACGGCAGCAGCAGCAGCAGTCGCAGTAGCCGTAGGAGTAGCAGCCACAGCGGCTGCAACAGCAACAGCAGCAACACTTACAACAGCAGTACCACCACCACCACCACCAACAACAACAACAACAGTAGCAGCTACAGTAGCAGCAGCTACAGTAGCGGCCTCAACAACCGCCACTGTCAACATTAGCATCCTGCTGCTGACTTCATCAGCTCACCAAAAAAACATAAAAAAAAACAAGAAGAAAACTGAAAAAAGGGGGGCAAGGGAAGGGGGAAGTAATCCTAAGGGTGGGCAGGACGTCCACTACCTTCAACAGACGTCACTACTAACGTCAGCACCCCACAAAGAGAAAAAAAAAAGCAAAACAAAAGGGGCTTCACACCATGCCTGGTAGCCCCACTGGGGAGGGGTCCTCTTCTCTTGGGAGGACCCCCACACTCCCTTTCTTACAACGGCTGCAGTTGCAGCAGCAGCAGCAAGAGCAGCAGCTGGAGCAGCACCAGCACCAACACCAGCGGCAGGAGCAGCAGCAGTAGCAAGAGGAGCAGGAGCAGCAAAAGCAATAGTAGTAGCAGCGAGAGCAGCAGTAAGAGCAGAAGCAGCAGCAGCAGCAGCAACAATAGTAGCAGTAGGAGGAGCAGCGACGCCAGCAGCCCTCTGAAGTCGTTGGCGACAACCCTGATCCCTTCGTTGCTCTTCAACAACAACTCGCCGCCCTCACATAGTAGCTTGCGGCACTACAACCGTTAGTCTCTCAGTCTATCCCCAATGCGCCTCCATCCTCCACCCTCCAGGGCACGCCTGCCCAGCTGTGTCTACTGCCACGCAATACCTGGCGCAGCAACACACTCAGCGCCAGCGGCAGACAGTGACCTCCGTCCTTGGCCCCACTCTGGGTGCCAGCCGCAAGCAAAAGGACTTTGAGACGCTACCGCCGCCGCTTGAGGCCGGCGAGCAGTTCTGGAGCTAAGAGCTTAGCTTCCCCATCTGGGCGCAGGATGAGGGCCTGTGGGCATACTACACCCTGCCGTTTGATGCCACCCTGGCTGGAAGCTCTGGGTTTGTTACTCACAAGTGCGTACGCCAGTGTTAACGCCATAAAGCAGCTGAAAACTGAAAGTAACTGATTAGCAATGAAGAATAAGCAACAATGGAAGACCTATCCAAGTTCTAGCTTCCCCCCACTAGTGTAGAACTTGTTACTCAGCTAACCAGCCAATCAGAAAACAGTGCTAGACCTATTTTTTGGCAGGCAAGGTTTTCTCGGTGAGTCGTGCCGGACGCCCGACACCCCAAAACCGGGGCGTCGTCCGTTTTGCCTGAAAATTGGACCATACCATAATACTGACACTATGAACGCAGTCGTGCGGTCAGAATCAGTTGGAAAAATAGCTACAAGATGTTATGGCTGCACAAACCCAGGTAGTGCCTATGATTGTCAACGATGCCAAACACGACCATACAACAGGAGACATGGACCCTAGGCATCGTATGATGCTGCAGGCGCAATGCCACAACCAGACACAGAGCTAGGTGCATGTAGACAGTATCTACAATGGCAGTGACCGCTGACGGCCCGACCGTCGAGGAGGCCTGCCGATGGAGCTGAGCGCATTGCCAGAGGAGGAGACTCCAGGGCAGGTGAATGGGCCTGAGCGTGCGTCGGCTCCACTGAGCGACACTCCAGCGGCGTCAAGTCTCGCCGTCAGTTATCTGCACGCCGATGTATACAAGCCGGGAGGACACAACAGAGTACAATGAGAGATGCACGAAAACCAACACTCCCCCATGACTCACAGGCGTAGTGCAGATGTACAGGGAGAGACACAGTCAACGACCAAATTCCTCGAGGCCAAGCAGAGATGCAAGCAGGGACAGAGAGAGTCACTCACGGATGCATGCCGACTGAAATCATAGCTTTCTTGAACGAGTCGCGCTTCAGTGCCTTGGTCAAGAAGTCAGCCAACTGCCATGCTATCTCAACCGACACGATGGTGACGTTGCCGTCATGCAACAACGGACATAGTGATACTCAACATTGATTTACTTTGTGCGTGTGTGATGCACGCCGTCATTGTTGGCGATGGCCATGGCCCTCTCATTGTCACAGTGCAACGTGATGGATGCGACGGACTGACACAACTCGGACTACAGACGACGCAACCACACACTCTCACTCGCGCCTGAGCCAAAAGCAACGTACTCAGCCTCAACAGTGTTGCGTGCAATGCATCCCTGCTTGCCACTGCGCCAGGACATAGCTATGCCACAAAGTAGAAAGATCCAACATGTGCAACTCTTACCGTCCGGACTGCCGGCCCAGTCACTATCGATGTAGCCCACCGCGACAACAGACGGCTGACGGCGGAACATCAGACATCGCCGAGGAGTCAAGACAACATAGCGTAGTACTCGGATTGCGGCCTCGTAGTGGAGGTGACAGGAATCCTGAGAGAACTGGGCCAAGAGGTTGACGGCGAACGCGATGTATGGGCATGTCGTCGTCGCCAGGAACATCAGAGACCCGATGACTCGCAGGTATGTTGTCACGTCAACTGGCTCCCCCACAACGGCTGGGTCACGACTCTTCAGCTTTGCCTAGCCATCGGGTGACATGGGTGAGGATGCGCTCAGCACGAGTGGCAGATCCTCCGCAAAGTGGGTGGACAGTGTGTGCACATAAGCGGCCTGGTGGATGTGCAGGACGCCATGGGAGCGATCATGCTTGAGCTCCATGTCCAAGAAGACTTTGGCAGACCCAAGGTCCTTCATCTGGTAGGCAGCGTGTTACAGATCCTTGACACGCTGGATGGCAACCGTGTCTGGTGACACAATGAGCAGATCGTCGACGTAAACCAGAACAGCGGCGAAGGTCTGGCCTCGCGGAGTGACAAACAGTGCGGGGTAAGCGGTGCTGCGCCGGAGCCCGCCACGAAGGAGCGCAATACTGATTTCTTGGTTCCAGCACTGAGGTGACTGCTTCATGACATAAAGGGCCTTACGCGATCGCCAGACTCTCCCAGTGCCATCGTCAAAGCCTGGGGGCTGCACCGTGTAGAGCTCCTCACCCTCCAGTGAACCATGGAGAAAAGAGTTGCTCACGTCCATCTGATGCAGCTCCTACCCGTGCTGGGCGACCAGACTGAAGAGTGCCTGGCTAGTGGAGAACCGGCCAACGGGGGCAAAGATCTGGTCGTAATCAACCCTAGGAATCTAGGTAAACCCCTTGGCTGTAAGGCGAGCCTTGTACTTGTCCAAGGACCCGTCGAGCTTCCACTTGCGCCAAAAGACCCACTTGGCGCCAATGGCCTTCCATCCTGGGGGAAGGTCGACGAGGTCATACACGTGGTATTGTCGGATAGCGGCGAGCTCATCGGCGCAGGCAATGTCCCAGTGTGCAGCCTCAAAAGAGGCTTGTGCCTCACGTAGGGTGTCTGGGTCCTCCGGGAGTATTGTGGAGGGGACTGAGAGAGCGTGTGCAACTCGAGCCCCAGGTGGGATGCGCGTGAGTGCAGCCGCGACAGCGTACCGATGCTCATGATGAAGCATGGCATAGCCCAGTGCGGAGCCCGGGTGAAGGTCTGTAAAGATGGTCGAGGTGGTCAGGCCGAGGGCCTTGGTGCCAGGATCCCCACTCATGACGGTGGGAGCGGAGGAGACACGTGGAGCTAGGGGGGGTCGAGGCATCACAGAGCGCGGTGCGACGGTCTGCGCACTCACCGATGGCCCGGGTCAAAGGCTGCCGCCTGGGCCACGCATGTAGCGTGGCAGGGCAGGTAACGACACTGAGTCCGTCGAGCTCATGGAGGCGGACAGGGTTGCTGGTCCGGAGGGGCCCACGGGTGCAACCGGAGCTGTCGGCCCAGAGGGACCAGCGGACGCGACTGGGGCTACTGGCCCGGAGGAACCAGCGAATGGACTGGGACTGCTGGCCCAGAGGGACCAGCGCACGCGACTGGAGCTACTTGCCCACACGAACCAGCGGACGCAACTGGGACTGCTGGCCCGGAGGGACCAGCGGACGCAACTGGGGCTGATGGTCCGAAGGGACCAACGGACGCGTCTGTGACTGCGGGCCCGGAGGGATCAGCGGACGCGACAGGGGCTACTGGCTCGGAGGGACCAGCGGACGCGACAGGGGCTGATGGCCCGGAGGGACCAACGAACGCATCTGGGATTGCCGACCCGGAGGGATCAGCGGACGCGACTGGGGTTGCTGGCCCGGAGGGACCAGCGGACGCGACTGGGGTTGATGGCCCGGAGGGACCAACAGACGCGTCTGGGACTGCCGGCACGAAGGGTTCAGCGGGCGCGGCTGGGGTTGCTGGCCCAGACGGACCAGTACATGCGACTGGGGCTGCTGGCATGGAGGGACCAGCGGACGCGACTAGGGCTGTTGGCCCGGAGGGACCAGCGGACGCGACTGGGGCTGCTGGCCCGGAGGGACCTGCAGATGCGACTGGGACTGCCGGTTGGGAGGGACTGAGGGATGTGTAAACCGGAAGCGGTAGGATGGAGGACGGACTCACCACTCCATGCAACGGGATAGACACGGATGAATCGGAGCAAATGAGGTCGCAAGGAAAGAGGTCCTCGAAGAAGAGGGCGTCCCGGGACTCAACGATGCAGTGTCGAGAGTGATCCCAGAAGCGCCGGGCCTTGGACTGACAAGAAACACCGAGGAAGGTGCAGGGACGTCTGCAAGGGGCGAGCTTGCCGCCCTACTACGGGACAGGCAGCCACACAATGGCCACGCAGCCCCAGACGCGAGCCGGGCGGAGGTCAGTTCGCTGACCGCACCAATATTGGTATGGTGTGGACTGGCAGGGAAGGGGACCGTGGGGAATCCGGTTCCAGACCCAGGTCATGCAGGCCATAGCTTCAAAATAGAAGCCCTCAAAGAGACCAGACTCGACCCACATGGTGCGGACGGCATCCGCCATAGTACGGTTCCACCGTTTGGAGATTCCGTTCTGTGCGGGTGAGTAAGGCGCCGACGTTTCATGGCGAATTCCGTGGGAGGCAAGAAATGTCGCGGCCTCACCCAGGTACTCACCATCGCGATCAGAGTGAAAGCGGCGGAGAGAGCGGCCGCACTCGCGCTCCGCACGGACAAGCCAGTCCTGGATGGCATGGGAGACATCGCTCTTCTGCCGAAGGCAGAAGACATGCCTGGACCCTCTTAAAAACCAAATAAAGAAAAAAAGGCAGAAGACCCAGCGGTAGCAAGAAAAGTTGTCAGTGAGAGTGAGGACGTAGCGACCACGCTCGCTGACGGACTCGGTGGGGAGAGGACCCATGACGTCCGAATGGACAAGGTCAAGGGGGGCAGACGCACGGGAGGAAGACAAGGGATACGTGGACCACTGCATCTTCCCCTGAGCGCAGTCAATGCACTCAGTTGGGCACGAGAGGGGAAAAGTCTCGGAGTCAAGGCCCTTGGCCGGCTGGGTGCGGAGCATTCTGTCTACGGCGGCTGAGTGGATGTGGCAGAGGCGGCGGTGCAAGAGGCGAGTGTGCTGAGGAGAAATCGTACTGTTGACAAACACATGGCCGGTGGCGGCCGACGGAGAGGAGACGAAAGGAGAGGAGGAGAGGCGAGATACATGCCACATGTTGCCACGGGCGGTGGCATGCACCACAACAAGGCCAGACAGACCCAATGACACAGTGCAAATACCACACGAGTGCACAACGTCCATGCTCATGCGGTCAAGGGTAGTGACGGACAGAAGGTTGAGCTCAAGACCAGGGACGAAGAGGACATTGGTCAGAAAGACGTCACCGGAGGGACCACAGAAACGAACGACGCCAACACCACGGACAGGCAACACCTGGCAAGAGCCTATCCAGACACCGGAAACATCACCTACAGGAGCGAGCATACTAAAGACCTCACGATAGGCCGTCATGTGATGCGTGACCCTTGAGTCAATGATCCAGGTCTCAGCAGGGTCCTAGACCGGGGTCGCAAGATCACAAACACTCACATGCCAATAAGCAAGGGACACAGACGCAGTGGAAGGAGGTGTGAATCAAGACTGCCAATCGTCAAGCCAAGCAACGTCGTCCTGGTAGGGGGTAGTAGAGACCATGAGAGACGACGAGACAGACGAGGAAACGGGACATGATGGTAGCTCAGTCTTAGTCACGCAGGGCTGGACAGGGGAGCAGGAAGTAATGCAACTCGCACTTCCCTGGGGAGGAGGACAAGGCAAGCCGAGCTGGAGCACGATGAACTGCTCCAGTTGGCGCTCACGGGAGGATGGCCCGGGAGTGTAGACAGAGTGCGGGGTGATGGCGCCGGAGCCCGGGTAGAAGGAGGACTGCGCCGGCAGCGACGGCTGCGGCGTTGGTATCGACAAGACCGGCGAAGCAACCGGAGTGGTGGAGCTGCTGGACAAGGCGGAGGTGTCAGAGCCGACGACAGTCACGGCGGCAGAGGCAAGATGGCGCTCGCACTGGCGACGCATGGTGGCGATGACACGAGCCTCATCCGTCGATAGAGGGCACGTGTACCACCCGTGTCCGGGCTGGCCACAGTTGTGGAAGACCAAGCCGCAAGCACTGGACCTGGTCGACGACTGCTGCTGCTGCTGTTGCTGACCTTTGCCTTTCTTGTTCCGACAAGGATGAGGTAGCTGCGGCGAGGGAGGCAACGGCCACGGAGGCGACGGCAGGGGAGGGGACGGTAGGGGAGGCGACGACGTCCGTGCGTTGGAGGCGGGACTCCAAACGAGCTTCCTCAATGCGGAGGAAGAGCTTGTATGCCCAGGGCATGAGGGTGCCTTGGGCCTCCATGTTGGAGAGAACTTCGTGAGAGTAGTGGAAAAAGACATCTGCGTACGCGTCGGTGGCACCGCACTTGATGGTGAGGAGCGCGGCCAAAGAGGGTGGGGTAGCGGTCCCGAGGCAACGAAGGATGTCCTTCGCTCGGTGCTAGTAGGAGGTGACCGTCTCGATCTCCCCCATGTGCAGGGAGTTGAACTCCCGCAGGAAGTAGCTAGTCTTAGCGTCGCTCGACAGGCAATGGGGACGAGTGAGAACGTGCCACGTGGCTTTAGGGTCTAGGATGGCGCCAGCGGTGAAGTCGCCCAAGCAGGGCTCGAGGGCGAGGCGAGAACCCGGAGGGGCGACAGGGACAAGAGCCCGGACAGTACGACCAGTGTCATACAGCTGGTCGGCCAGGGTGGCATCATACGGCAGGGTGTAGTATGCCTACAGGCCCTCACCCTGCACCCAGATGCTGAAGCTGAGCTCCCAGCTCCGAAACTGCTCACCGGCCTGAACCGGCGACAGCGACGTCTCAAAGTCTGTTTGCCTGCGGCCGGCACCCAGAGTGGGGCCAAGGACAGAGGTTACTATCTGCCACTGGCGCACAGTCTGCTGCTGTGCTAGGTATTGCATGGCAGCAGACATAGCTGGGCTGGGGTGCCCTGGAGGGGGGAAGGACGGAGGCGCATTGGGGGCAGACTGGGAGACTAACAGTTGCAATGCCGCAAGCTGTTGCGTCAGGGTGACGAGCTGTTGCTGAAGAGTAGTGAGGAGGTCAGGGTTGTCGCCAACGACATCAGAGGGCTACTGGCGCCGCTGCTCCTCCTGTTGTTGCTGCTACCTCTTCCGCTGTTGCTAGTGCTCCTGCTACTACTACTGCTCTTGTTTCTCCTGTTGTTCCTACTGCTCTTGCTCCTGCTGCTGCTGCTCTTGCTACTGCTGCTGTTGCCGCTACTGCTGCTGCTGCTGCTGCTACAAACGCTACAAGAAAAGGGGGGTGGAGTTCCCCCCAATTGAGGAGGACCCCTTCCCAACGGGGCTACCAGCCATGGTGTGATGCCCTTTGTTTTGTTTTTCTTTTCTCTGTGGGGTGCTGACGTTAGTAGTGACATTTGCTGAGGACGGTGCACGTCCTGCCCACCCTTAGGATTACTTCCCCCTTCCCTTGACCCCATCTTTGTTTTTTTTTTATGAGTTGATGACGTCAGTAGTAACGTCAGTAGCGGGATGCTGACATCAGCAGTGGCGGTTGTTGGGGCCGCTGCTGTAGCTGTTGTGGCTGCTGTTGCTGTTGCTGCTGTTGTGGCTCTAGTTGTAGTAGCAATTACTGCTGTTGCGGGCTGCTGCGGCTACTAAGGTTGCTGTAGCAGCAGTAGCGAAGTAGGTGGGATGGGGGAATTTTTCTTTTGCTTTTTTTTCCTTCTTCCTCGTCTGTCACAGCGGGCAGCTGCCCGCTGTCAGCTGCGAGCAACGCGCTGCTGCTCGCAGGCAGCGAGCTGCTGCTTGCAGGTAGCGAGCTACTGCTCGATGGCAGCATGCAGCTGCTTGCTGGCAGTAGTGGGCTAATGCTCGCTGCTCGCTCGCTACGGCCAGGGAGTAGCAACAGCAGCAGCTGCAGGCAGTTTCTCGCTGCAGCTGCTGCTGCGGCGAGCTGTTGCTGCAGCTCGCTACTACGGCTGCTACAGCCTGCTGCTAGTGCTACACGTTGCTACAGCTGTTGCTTTGTCGCTACTGCTGCTTGCTACTGCTACGGACTGCTGCTACTGTGAGCTGCTACTACAGGTTGTTGCTGTTGTTAGCTACTACTCCAGGCTGCTACTACTGTGGGCTGTTGCAAGCTTCTGCTTCTGCCTGCTGCTGCTGCACGCAACTGCTGCTGGTTGTTGTTGCCACTCCTCGCTGCCGCTGCCTACGGCTACCACTGGTGCAAGCTACTGCTGCTGTTGCGTGCAGGTGCAAGTAACTGCACCTGGGTGACGTTGCTACGTGCGTCGTCACTCGCAGGTGTTGGACGCAGCCTGCCGCTAACCTCCTCGCGTCACGTGTGGGGATCAGTGCTGCCGAAAAAATTTCGGTAGCATTTCCCCGGGCCTAGTGGCCGTGGGAAAAAATCTGGCGCCGCCACCAGGCAAGTCAATACTGCCGGAAAAAAATCCCGCAGCAGTTCCCCTGCACTAGCGCGTATGGGGGTCCGCCGGCGTTGTCAAGCACCTGTACGCTAGTCTTTTGCTGTTGCTGCTACGCTCTAGCTCTGATACCAAGCTAGAAACCTAGGCATCAGGTTGGGGTAGCATGCGTTGACGATAGAGCGTGCGGGCTTCCACGCTCGTTACTGAAGTCTGCTGCTCCCTCAGTGTGCTGCTCTAGAGACTAAGTCTGGAAGCTCTGTGTTTGTCACTTAGAAGTGCACACGCCAGTGTTAGCGCCAGAAAGCAGCTGAAAATTGAAAGGAACTGATTAGCAATGAAGAATAAGCAACAATGGGAGACCCCTCCAAGTTCTAGCTCCCCCCCACTAGTGTAGAACTTATTACTCAGCTAACCAGCCAATCAGAAAATAGTGCTAGGCCTATTTTCTGGCAGGCAGGGTTTTCTCTGTGAGCCCTGCCAGACGCCCGACAGCCCAAAACCCGAGCGTCGTCCGCTTTACCTGAAAACTGGACCATACCATAATACCGACATTGCAAACGCAATCAAGCGGTCAGAATCAGCTAGAAAACTTGCTACAACAAGTTATGGCTGCACAAACCCAGGCAGTGCCTATGACAGTCAACGATGCCAAACAGGACCATACAACAGGAGACATGGACCCTAGGCATCGCATGATGCTGCATACCCAATGCCACAGCCAGACACAGCGCTAGGTGCATGCAGACAGCATCTGCAGTGGCAGTGACCGCCGGCGGCCCGACCACCGAGGAGGCCTGCCAATGGAGCTGAGCGCATCGCCAGAGGAGGAGACTCCAGCGACGGGTGAATGGGCCTGAGCGTGCGTCGGCTCCACCGAGCGACACTCCAACGGCGTCAAGTCTCGCTGCAGTCATCTGCACGCCCATGTACACAAGCTGGGAGGACACAACAGAGTATAATGAGAGATGCAGGAAAACCAACATGTTGAACATCACTATGCGCATTCGTTGTTGCATGACGGCAGCGTCAGCATTGTGTGGGCTGAGATAGCACGGCAATTGGCTGACTTCTTGACCAAGGCACTGAAGCGCGACTTGTTCAAAAAGGATGTGAGTTCAGTCCGCATGCGTTCGTGAGTGACTCTCTCTGTCCCTGCTTGCGTCTCTGCTTGGCCTGGGAGAGTTTGGTCGTTGACTGTGTCTGCGTCCGCATATGTGCACTACGCCTGTGAGTCATGGGGGAGTATTGGTTTCCGTGCATCTCTCATTGTACTATGTTGTGTCCTCCTGGCTTGTGTACATCAGCGTGTAGATGACTGACGGTGAGTCTTGACGGCGCTGGAGTGTCGCTCGGTGGAGCCGACGAACGCTGAGGCCCATTCACCCGTCGCTGGAGCCTCCTCCCTCTGGCGATGCGCTCAGCTCCGTGGGCAGGCCTCCTCGATGGTCGGGCCGATGGCGGTCACTGCCACTGCAGATGTTGTCTGCATGCACCTAGCGTTGTGACTGGCTGTGGCATTGCGTTTGAAGCATCATGCGATGCCTAGGGTCCATGTCTCCTGTTGTATGGCCTTGTTTGGCATCGTTGACTATCGTAGGCACTACCTGGGTTCGTGCAGCCATTTCTTGTAGCAATTTTTCTAGTTGACTCTGACCGCACAACGTCGTGTCGGTTTTATGGTATGGTCCAGTTTTCAGGCAAAACGGACGACGCCCGGGTTTTGGGCGTCGGGCGTCTGGCAGGGCTCACCGAGAAAACCCTGCCTGGTAGAAAATAGGCCGAACACTATTTTCTGATTGGCTGGTTAGCTGAATAACAAGTTCTACACTAGTGGGGGGGAGCTAGAACTTGGAGAGGTCTCCTATTGTTGCTCATTCTTCATTCCATATCAGTTACATTCAGTTTTCAGTTGCTTTCTGGCGCTAACACTGGCGCGCGCGTTTCTGAGTAACAAACCCAGAGCTTCCAGACTTAGACTCTAGAGCAGCCGACTGAGGGGGAAGCAGACTTAAGCATCGAGCGTGGAAGCCCGCACGCTGCATCGACAACGCATGCTGCCCCAACCTGCTGCCTAGGTTTCTAGCTAGTATGTCAGCCTCTAAATGCTCGAGAAACACTCGTGTCTGAAGAAAGCTCACAAGAAGAAGTGATGCGTGCTGCACCACAAGCCACCCGAGCTGTTGCCTCTACCTTGTGCACTGTCCATTGCCTGCTTTTCTTGCAACATTTCCCATTCCGCCTCCTCCCTCGCCTGGTTGTGATTGATGCTCCACTCGCAGCTGCAGTAGGTCCAAGTATGCAGTGGGCGAACATAGGTCTAGTCATCGACGCAGGAGCGATGCTCCCTCACCCCATCGGTGGAAAACAGTGCAGACATTTTCCGACTCCTGAAATGCAACAATGTAGACAAATCCTCCACACAACACCTTTGTAGCCCACCGTACCTTCAGATAATTTTTTGGAATGACTACCTACGACTATGAACAACTATGGATGACTATGGACAACCATGGACGACCTGGATTTTATTACGGGTTCTACTACGGTTATGGCTAATGGAACATGTTCTGCTCTCAGCACCTTCACAGACAGCCCATGTGTGTTCACTCGCGGCACACGGACATCGCACATCACCCTCCAAAGCAAGCGACTGGTCCTACCTAGATTTGGGGCACAACTGCCAACAGTTCCCTCTCTACGGAGCCGATGTCCGGCCTACTCGACGGTTCCCACGCGGAGCAGTCGACGCCGATCTGCAGCAGCTGCTCCATGAGCTGTGCGGGGAGATGCTCGTGTTGGAGCTTGGGGTCAAGGACCACATCCAGCCAGCTGGGAGACCCACCGCCTCCGCCGTACCTCTCCCTCACGGACACAACCCAGGCCCTGATCGGCATGGCGCCTTGCTGCCCGACGTTCGACGCAGACCTGTCCACAGATTCGCCGCCAGGACAGTGCCTGCCTCTCTGCTGCATGGCCGACGAGGACCTGTCGGAGGCTGTGGTTGCGCTCGCAGTGCGGCTCGTGGCGGTGCTGCTGCTGTTGGCGGTGCTGCTGCTGTTGGCGGTGCTGCCGCTGATGCCGCTCACGACGTCGAGACTGGCTCGCGCGCTCGCCGGCTGAACCAATGGGACGTCGCTGGCGATGCTCGCATCGATGACACTCAAGGTCAGGCTCCCGAGGATGCTGGCCGGGTCTGCGTCGGACAGGCTCGCAGGTCCTCCCGGCGAACCAAAACGCCCTCCTCCTCCTCCTGTGGCGTGCTCCAGGTCCTCCTCGCCCTCCACCACGGCGTTCCTCCCCGTAAACATCTCCAGGAGGACCACGCCGAAGCTGAACACGTCCGACGCCGTCGTGAGCCGGAACGACGTCCAGTACTCGGGGTCGATGTACCCGGGGGTTCCCGCCCCCCGCGTGTACACCGTCTGGTTGCCCTCCAGCGCCCGCAGCAGCCCAAAGTCCGCCAGCTTGGCCCTCCACTGCCCGTCGAGCAGGATGTTGTCAGGCTTGATGTCGCGGTGCACGATGGGCGGCTTCTGGTGGTGCAGGTACTTGAGCCCGTGCGCGATGCCGCACGCGACCGACACGCGCTGCTGGAGGGAGAGAGGGACGGCGGTGGGGGAGTGGATCGCGGACCGCAGGCTGCCGTTGGTCACAAACTCGTACACCACGATGCGCTCCTTCTTCTGCACGCAGTACCCGAGTAGGCTCACGAGGTGAGGGTTGGACAGCCGGGACAGCTTGAGCACCTCCTGCTTGAACGCGTCGTCCACGCGGCTGCCGCTCTTGATCGACCGCTTCACGGCCCACTGCTGGCCGCCGGGGCCGGCGCCCAGGTACACCTCGCCGAATCCGCCCCTCCCCACGAGGCGGCTCTCGCTGAAGTTCTTGGTGGCCCTGCGCAGCTCCGCCAGCGTCATCGGACGGAAAAGCTGCGCCTGCCAGTCGGCCGAGTCCTGGTCCAGCGGCGTCAAGCTTGGTTTGCCGTGGAGGCCCTTCTCCACGTCGGACACGTGTGCGCGCCTTCGCCAGTACATGCACGCCAACACAGAGAGCGCGACCACGACGACGACCGCCACTGCTACCACGATCCCGATCACAACA
>SZWC01007194.1:93530-110039 GCA_023375785.1 Penium margaritaceum | reverse complement strand
TGCATGTGTGTGTGTGTGTGTGTGAGAGAGTGTGTGAGTGTGTGAGTGTGTGAGTGTGTGAGTGTGTGAGTGTGTGAGTGTATGAGTGTGTGAGTGTGTGTGTGTGTGTATGTGTGAGTGTGTGAGTGTAAGTGTGTGAGTACGTGCATGCATGCATGTGTGTGTGTGTGTGTGTGAGAGAGTGTGTGAGTGTGAGTGTGTGAGGATGTGTATATGTGTGTGTGTGAGTGTGTGAGTGTGTGAGTGTGTGAGTGTATAAATGCATGAGTGTATGAGTGTATGAAAGTATGAGTGTGTGTGTGTGTGTATATGTGAGTGTGTGTGTGTGTGTGTGTGTGAGTGTGTGTCAATGTGTGAGTGTGTGAGTGTGTGAGTTTGTGAGTGTGTGAGTGTGTGTATGAGTGTGTGAGTGTGTGAGTGTGTGAGTGTGTGAGTATGTGTCATACTCACAAACACAGTCTCTCTCTCTCTCTCTCTCTCTCTCTCTCTCACACACACACACACACATGCACACACACACACTCACACACACATATGTATACACACACACATACACACACATGTACACACGTACACACGCACACACGCATACACGCACACACACGCACACACAAACATACGCACACACGCACACAGGCACGCACGCGTACGCACGCATACGTACACACGCAAACACACACACACGCATGCATGTGCATGCATGCGCACGCACGCGCACGCACTCACACACATGCACACATGCACGCACATACACGCATGCACACACACACACACACATACACACACACACACACACACGCGCGCGCGCGCGCGCGCACGCACGCACAGGCACACACACCCACGCGCACACACGCGCACTCATGCGCACGCATGCACGTGCACGCACACACGTACGCACACATGCACGCATGCATGCACGCACGCACACACGCACAAATGCATGCAAGCACGCATGAATGCACGCATGCACGCATGCATGCACGCACGCACACACGCACAAATGCATGCNTGCCTCTTCCGACTCTTGCAAAGGAGGCTTGGGTCTCCTTCGCCTCTCGGCCTATGAAGCTCCTGTGGACGATGGCATCGCGGCTAATGAGAAATGTGGCCACCATGTTGACAATTACGATGAAGTTGTGAGAATGAAAATGATGATGATGTTGGACGGAGACGACGATGACGATGTGAGACAATGATGACCACGTTGTCTTCAGAGGCGTCAGCAACAACAGTGACAGCAACAAGTACAACATCGATGAACACGACGGCGACATCAGCGGCAGCTGTGGTGGAGACAGCGATGATTGTGGTGATGATGAAGTCAATGAATGTGACAGGAAGGATGGTGATGTTGTTGATGACAACAATAAAAGGGATGACAATGTGGGTCCGTGAGTGGGCGACTCTAGTGAGTAAAGGGCACAGAAGTGTAGAACTGGAAAGAGGACAGAGCATGACCTCAGCAGGCCCTGCAATAGAAGACAGGTGGTCCACACATGGATGCAAGCTCGAACGCACTCACGCACACCCGCGCAAGCGCTCGCACGCGCACGCGCGCACACGCATGCACGTACGCACGTGCGCGCCAACACACACACACACACACACACACACACACACACACACACAGACACGCACATACACACACACACACACATGCACGCACGCAGGCACACACACACACACACACACACACACACACACACACACACACACACACATACACACACATACACACATGCACGCACGCACGCACGATAGGCGCTCGACGTGACCCCTTCCGCCTCCATGGCGTCAGCAGTGGCTGCGTCCATTGCAGCACCAGCACCAGCACCAGCACCAGGCGTAACGGATGTAGAAGCAATAACAGTAGCAGCGACAATCGCAGCAGCAGCGGCCGCATTTGCGACAGCAACAGCAACACTTGGAGGAGAATCAGTAGTGGCAGCAGCAGCAGCAATAGCAGTAGCATCAGCAACTGCAACAGCATAAGTACCAGTGCCGGCCGTCGCAGCACAAACACGAAGTAGTGAAAACTTACGTAGAGTTCAGCGGAAGCTGTTGGCAGTGCTTCCTGGGCCGCATCTGTTCAACGGACGGCAACATTTGACTGCTGCTGCTCCTACCGCTGAGGCAGCGTGAGGGGGGAAATATTTCATGGCTCAAACTACAATCTAGTCAGCATCGTCAGTTGTGTCGGGACGGAAATTTTCACTTGAAAACGGGTGGCAGAGTGCTTGGAGGGGAGCGACCCGGGGGAGAACGGGGGGATAGGGGGCAAGGGGGGACGCGCTTGATGTCAACATGTTTCTAGTGGGTATAAGATTCAGTTGCACAATGGAATATATGCAGTATGTGGATCAAAGATGATCTCCCGTCACTACAACGCTCTTCAACAACATAATGCGTGAATCAAATTGGGATTCGCATAGAGTGAGAACATCTTCAAGCGGCCATGTCCAACAAAAAATTGAATACTTAAGTGGTTTTGGGAAAATGGTGAATTCACATGCTGCGTTGTACGCTGGCGCAGTCCAACGAGACACCGCCAACCAACGACGCACGAGTGTGGACAATTAGGGATGCCAGCTCGGTGGATGTGGATATTGTGAATGACAAAGGCGGCATACGGTGGACAAGAAGCCTGTTGCTAAGTTTTTTCTTGGGCAAACTTGTCCAAGGCAATGACCTGACCAGTCGCCACGATAATTTGCGACGATGAGGACAGGTGTGCAAGGCGAGCGACTGTTCTGAAACATAGGTTTAGAAACATGTGACGGCCAGCAATAGCGTATGGCAAACTCCGCCGGCGAATCTCGTAAGCGCCAAACTCCGACCTGCCGTGAGAGACCTACCTGGTATGCATGCCAAACGGCGAGTTTTTTTAAGGGAAGTGTGTTGAGTTGTAACAGACATGGTCTGTTTTGCGACTAACTGTTGAACCAAAATGTAGGCCCTCAGAAAAGTTGTCTCAGTAGGATGGACAAATGGTCGCCTCAGCCATTTTGGCTGAGACAAACCGCGCCACAAACGGACGTAGTCATCATAGTGCATTTTTGCGAACATGCATCCTAATACCCTGTCGTTCATTGTGGCACTGCCACGTGGAAACAGGACCCTAGCGGCCAACTAGAATGGAGGAGGAGTGACGCGATGGATTTTCCATCGTGGCATTCCTTTCACCTAGATTTCGGCCACGGATGTTTTCCAAGGCTAGAGTCCAACCAGACTCTAGCCTATTATGTTTATCCGGGCTTTAGCTCCTCGAAAGTCGAGCCTGGAGTACCCGAAGTACCCCATAACTATTTAACGATCATTCCTAGCCTGTAAAGATGGTTTGTACGCTACATTCCTCCCCCTTTGCTTCGGACCGTCCTGGTTCGTCTTTGCTCACGGAGGTTTGATCATCGCGTACTTCATGATGCAAATCATGCAAAAATAAGCACAAACAAGGACACACGTGTGAACGCTTGTCATCCGCAACACGGTTGCGTCACGTTCACCCACAATCAACCACACACTTGTGGTTTTTGTGGTTATGGTCATTAGCGTACAGCATCCGGTGTTGATCGCGTGATCCTTGGCTTGTACCAAGATAAAACACGTACAATCCTTGTACGTTCTTCACAAGTATTGATGAGTATTCACCAAACTCATCATACGTGTGTATCGATGGCATAGTCGATGCCTTTTGGGACGTACATTGTCAACAATACCTTGCCAGTTTGGAAGAGGGTACATAGAATGAATTTTTCCACATTCTGTGTGGTACGTGTTCAACAAGCAGTTATGGTGACAACTCCTCCCCCTTTGCAAGGAGCGTCCCTCCGACCAATCAACCGGGCGTCCCTGCGAAAACTGTCCAGGTCCACACAACACTTCCCATGTCGTTCGGACATGATCTCTTCCAAGGGGTTGTTGCCAAGGTGGTACCTCCCCGCAACATTGTTAGTACGTGCAAACCAATATCTGGACATCAGTCCTCTCGGTTTGCAACCACGTGTTCACAACCACGCAAAGGTCCACTAGACCTCCTTCAGCACCCGTGGGTTGGTTCGCTGAACTCAACCAACTCCACTAAGTTCATGCAACTTGCATGCTAGCTTGATCTTAGGGTTGGGAGGCACCAAGGCCCTAAGAGATGGTTACTGAGCACACTTGTTTTTCCTTTCAAATATTGCACTCATCTTTGAAGGAGGCGGCATTGGTCGTCTGGCATGCGCAGTTGCCGTCAAATTCCATCAATGGACACGGCAATGCTCCGACCTAGATGATCTTGGTCTCAACCATCATCCCCTCATTTCTGTCTGAAATGGGGACCATAGGCTGCCACTCACGTCCCTGTCAAAAGCGTGCTACTATTGAACTAGGTTAGCTGAGATAATCGATGTCAACGACCATGGATTCTATCCATGAATAAAGTATTGATGGTATGGTATTCACCCGATGGGTGTACCATGATCACAATCATTGCGGTACAAGTTGGAAGAACACCTTTTGGGTGTCAAGTCCATCTGATTGTGAGAGAACACTTCCGAATCACATCCAGTGATCCTGGAACAACGAGTTTGTAAATATTTTACGATTATGTAATCACGTCCAAGGGTTGCATTCAAGAACCCGTCAATGGATTGTGGTTGCCACGTTACATCAATCCGTGTTGCTTCAATGTCTTATATTGCGGACGTTCGGTACTTCCACTCAATAGAGTAGTTTTCATGTGCCGTATCCGAGACACTTGTAGAGGATATCGCCCCCATCAAAGACATCTGACAAACCACCACAATCCTTGGTGTCACCGTAGCAACATCCAAAACATATTGTACATGCATTCGGCTATGTACATCAATGAAATCATCCCCAAAACCAAGGGGCTTGAGTCACTTCACCATGACCTTTCGGGTCAGTAAATCATGGTTTGACTACACCGTAGTCATTATGATCTCTCTCAGAGATTGGTTTTGTTCCAAAAAATTGGATGGCCGGTGCTACACCATGCCTTCGGTATGATTAGAATCCATCCGCATGATGTTTGAAGAGCGTGACGTACACGACTAGTGTACCATGTCACGATGTCCTCAACTTTGAGACGTCTCTCCAAACATCAAAAGAATCGGATGAGAAATATCTCTTCTCAAGGTTCATCTTGAAGATTCCTCATATCAACATTTAATTGCGACACACTAGCCATTATTTTGCCTCAATGTTGATTATGATTCATGATGTGGTCGATCGGACCACCACGATGTAGGTGCTAACACACTGTTAGCTTAAGGCAATAGGCTTATAGATCGCCTCCACGGTCATAAGCTTAGAGCAAAAAACCTAGACCTTGACGTGATCTCAACTATGTCGTAGTTGTTTGTAGAAATCTATGAGATCGTCATAGTTCTCTGGGGCACCATTAGTAGAAAATGAGTGTCGCTCATTTTCTCTGAGATGGATTTTCACCAACCTGTGGATGAATTTGTGTCATCAACATCAGTTCATGTATTTTTTTCTATCAATGTCCATGACATATTCACTCACCGAGAGATGATAGACTGAAGGTGTCACCTTCAACTTTGTTCACTCTTGACATTCGGTCAATCTTGTCGTACGCCAAAATTGACTCTTGTGATCTCCGGCCACCGTACTGCGGCGTCTAAAATAATGGAGGACCCATCAAAGAGTCTCCGCCCCTCTCTGGCGCAATTACAACCCCCATTGAAAATCATCATTGTCTCTTGAACACGGTTGTGAGTACACTCATGTACCTTTTTAACGTCGGTACCGGTGGGGTATCCCGATATGTATCCATCACTCACCGAGTTAGAGGGTGTTAATGGTTTCGCCATTGAGAATTTATTCAAGTGTATCATCCTTGACACGTTCCATCACAGACCAATCTTTGCATCGGCCATGACTGATGATGCAGAGAACCTCTAAAAGGGACTGATGCATCCAGCACACACTATGTACACGCGGCATGATGGCAATCCTTGAGGATTGAAGTCGGCGTGCTAACAGACCAGGTCACATATCATGACATAGTCATGACACGGACACAGTCATGAAATGATCACATTTGCCTTTGAACATTGTAGCGCAATGGGACGTGCGACTGTCATGGCACTCGTCTTGCGTCCACCAAACTACTTGTTTGGTGAAATGGTGTCGCCATTTTTATCTAAGACATCAAGTGATATCGTCAGCTTTTTCAAATGTCACAAAACAGTTGTGATCATTCAACTGTCCAACTTATCCATAACTGGGTGTTGTGATCGACGCACCAACACTTAGTGGATTAGGTTTTTGTGCATGTCGTGCACGTATTGAAAAGTGGGTTGTCTCTGGTGCTTGATCATGTGCGCTGACCTCTTGCGGTGATGCAAGCTATGCATATTTTGGAATTGGTGCTCAAATGACTGGGATTTTGTAGCGCATTCCATCTATGGACAGGGAGGAGTTCATCCACCTTTAGCATGGTCAAAATGTGAGGAAGTCGTCCTCGTCACACGTGATCCATCCGATAAATTTTGGTTCTTACTTCTTTTGGAAGTACCTTCCTAAACTGCCATCGGTAGGGTGAATGATTGTCACTGCCGGTGGCGACCGATATCGTTGTGTTTTTGTTACGCCGTTCGGGCATACCTCTGATCACCATAGTTGTCTGTGATTGTTTCTAGCCATAGCTGTCGGTCCTCCATTTGAAGGATTCAACAGTAGGACCATCCTCGACTTTATTGAGATGCCTTGCAAACGCCAAACGACGTGGTTTCGGCGCTTTGATAGACACACTTGACGCACTTGCCCAAAGAACCACCCCGCGCATATATCGTATGCTTGTATCTGGTGGTCTATCACAAGCTAGTCTGACGGGGCAACGAGTTGGCTAGTTCTTGCTACTTGATACAACGGGGTGCGATCCGCACCCAGGTTATTGTTGCAATTGGCATGTTATAACACGTGTTGTACCATCAATACTAGCATGGCTAGTCCAATCACAGCTCGTGGCCATAGTGCGTTCGGCACTCGCATTAGTGGTGCATTCGGCACCCATGACAAAAGTGCAACCTACGGCTCTTGTCAATCGTGCAATCGGCGTTTACAACAACGGTACATTCGGCACTCCTGCAATAGGCATTTGTGACAACGGTGAGTCGGCACGCGGTTTTACCTGTGCATTTATCGGTCATACATTTAACGCTCATGGGAATTGTGCGTCCGGCACTTACGTGAATGCTACAATTGCTTTTTCCATGTTGGTCATATTCCAAGTGCAACCGGCACTTGTCAATCAGCCGTCACGCGTGGATTTCCACCATCGCGTTTGTGTTTTGAGTGCGATCGGCACTCCCTTTCTTGTTTTGTCAAAATCCATTCACAGATGATTCATCCAACGTTCTTGGTGCAATCGACACCCACGTGGATACACAATCTGCATCAGTTTTCGTCATACCTCTGTAAACCATGAGTAGTGCGTTCGGCACTAGCATCACGGATGCCGAAAGCATCCGTGATTAAAGTGCAACTAGCACCTTTTCACTGGTGTGTTCGACACCGAGAAACTTTTTGCAACCAGCACTTGTGCTGCTGCCCGTAGTGCAATCGACACTTTTGTCGATGACGTGGTCCACATCCGTGTAATCGTGCAATCAACAATCGCTTATGCTGTTCGCACATTTTGCATTATTGCGACAAGTAGGTGAGATGTTGAGTGGTCACAGCACGTACAGTGCTTTCTTTTTTGAATAAAGAAGACCGATAACTTATCTCGATATACGTCACCATTGTGGTTTTGCACCCCGGTGCCGTAGTGGCTCTTTTGCTCAAACAAAATTGTTTAGCGCATGTACGACCCATGTTGAGCCATGCGTGGCCCTCGACGATCACCCCTTCCAGGTTTTCTCACGCAATACCCCAAACTTTGAGGTTAATTCGGAAAGATTGGCATTGTCGGTGCCAAACTTCTCGCATTAAAACTTTTCCAAGTGAGATCTGTTCAGGACATGGAAAACTGTCTGTTTTCCTCCTTTTGTGCTTCGGAACGGAGAAGAAAAAGAAAATCGGAACTACTGATTTTCGGAAGAGCTCAACCAGAGCTTTTAGATTTTTACGTCAAAACCCATGGTCAACTTGACCACACACTCAGGTTCGACCACAAACGTTTTCACCATTTCGATTTTTTTTGTAAGCGGTTAGCATAGAATTCCTCAACTTGAGGATCTATGAAAAACGGACAAAATTATTGCACATCAAGTGTCATTTTCGTTTCATGCTTGGAATCTTCCAAACGTCACATGCTGGTGTGTTAGGAAAACTGTCGGTCTTCCCATTTTCCAAGAACATGAAGATATTGAAGAAGATTGATTGAGAAACCTCTCAATATATCTTAGAGCCTAGGATGAGATCCATGCCGCCTTTTACAGCGGTGAACCCACGGCCAACAAGGCCAGACCCCAGGTCCAACCGAGGAAATTGTCATCGTCTCTAGTGTTGGTCGCACTTAGAGATTTTTAGCTTTTGGGGGAAAAGTTATTTCTGTTTAACCTAAAATTGGATCTCGGTCTGAGATTCAAATAGGTTTTTACGACGTGCAAAACAGACGCTAGACAAAGGAACCTTCCTTCGTTTTGCGTGGAACCGACTGGGTCCAAAACATAAGGTATTTCGGGCAAAACTTGTAGAGTCCGTGCAATTTGAACCTTACACCTCCGCCTCGTACTTGGTACTCGTCACCAGCTGCGCCACTCGCGCACGCATTCCACAGAAGTATATGCAAATAAAACCCAATTTGTAAGTGCATTTACGCTTACAACGTTTCCGCATGTGGCCGTTCCCTCCGCCGCAGAGTGAGGAAGGAGGAAGCTTCCTGTCCTCCTTCCTTCTTGGGCCGTCGACCTATGTAAGGGGAGGACTGAGGAGTTCGTCCCGTCGCCTCTCCCTTGAGGTGTTAGGCTCACAAGGGGGGGGGGTGAAGAGAGGGACGCCTCCCCTCTCTTCCCCCTTGGGCCGTCACCCCGCGTGAGAGTGGAAGGGGGGCTGGGGAGGGGAGGTCGTCTCCTCTCCTCCCTCTTCCCGAGGGGAGAGAGGGGAGATTGCCCCCTCTCCTCCCCCTTGGGCTATCAGTCCATGTTAGAGAGAAAGGGAGAGGGATCATCCTTTCTCCTCCCCCTTGGTGTCTACGTGCCGTCGACGCCGTGGCCGAGTGGGAGAGGGAGGGGGGGACTCGCCCCTCTTCTCCCCCTCGGCGCCGTCGGCGCCGTGGAGGAGGGGGAGAGGGAAGGAGAGGCTCAACCCTCTCCTCCCCCTCGGTGCCGCCGGCGCCATGGACGAGGTGGAGAGGCAGGAAGAGGCTCAACCCTCTCCTCCCCCTTGGCGCCGTCGGCGCAATGGACGAGGGGAAGAGGGGGGGAGCTCACCCCTCTCCTCCCCCTCGGCGCCGTCGGTGCCATGGACAAGGGGGAGAGGGGGGAAGTCGTCCCTCTCCTCCCCCTCAGCGTTGTCGGCCCAATGAACGAGGGGGAGAGGGGGGTTCGCCCCTCTCCTCCCCCTCGGCGCAGTCGACGCCATGGACAAGGGGGAGAGGGGGGAAGTCGTCCCTCTCCTCCCCCTTGGTGTCGTCGGTGCCCTGGACGAGGGGGGGAGAAGGCCTTCTCCTCTCTTCCCCCTTGGCGCTTGCGGCGTCACGAACGAGGGGGAGAAGGGGGGAGGGGCTGGCCCTCCCCTTCCCCCTCAACGCTGTCCAAGTATGGCGAGGCGGAGCAAGGGATTTGCCCCTCTCCTCTCCGCGTGGGCATTCTAATGAGAGGGCAGTGCAGTGGGGGAGAGACACTCCCCCACCTCCCGTCTCGGCCCGGCTCTCGGCTCGACGAGCTCTCGACGAGCTCTTGATGAGCTTGGCCCAGCATAGCCGATCGGGCGGCGTTTGGTGACTCCATCCGCCTCTTTTTATTTTTTTGGGACATCGGGGCTCGTCGAGCTCTCCCATGAGCTCGCTCTTGAGGCTGAGAGCCCCGGCTTGCTTCGCCGATCGGGCGGCGTTCGGACGAACGGTCCAAACATTCTTGTATTTTTTGCAGTCGGGTGACGTTGTCCGTCGATTTAAAGATCCGACGTTCGAGTGTGTTTGACACTTCCCCTTTTTTTTCTCTCACGGAAGCTCTGGCTCTCATGCCAGTGTAACAGACATGGTCTGTTTTGCGACTAATTGTTGAACCAGAATGTAGGCCCTCATAATAGTCGTCTCAGGAGGATGGACGAATGGTCGCCTCAGCCATTTTGGCTGAGACGAACCGCGCCACAAACAGACGTAGTCGTCGTAGGGCATTTTTGCGAACATGCATCCTAATACCCTATCGTTCCACGTGGCACTGCCATGTGGAAACAGGACCATAACCGCCAACTAGAAGGGAGGAGGAGTGACGCGATGTGTTTTCCATCACGGCACTCCTTTCACCTAGATTCCGGCCACGGATGTTTTCCAAGGCTATAGTCCAACCAGACTCTAGCCTATTATATTTGTCCGGGCTTTGGCTCCTCGCAACTCGAGCCTGGAGTACCCAAAGTACACGATGATTGTTTAACAACCATTTTTAGCCTGTATAAATGGTCCGTACGCTACATAAGTAAACTATTATGTTATTGTAGATGTTTGAGTCAGACTCGCTTCAACTGAACCCAGCTAACTACGGAGAATATAACAGGACCTGCGTTCGAACCGTCGTGACTGTGTGAAGGCTAGCGCGTCCGTAAATCCCAAACAAGCATGGCAAACGTTTTTCGAATGAATGACGGCAATAATTGCCTGGACGGTAAGACAATGATTCAGCCGTTCAGGTCGGCTTACTTCTGCGACCACCGGTATCAAGGTTGAGCATCCGACAGGCTAGGGATCAGGTAGGTCCAAAGCTTTGAAATCTGCCTAAAGCTTACATTTCCCATCAAGACAGAGCAAAAACTAGCATTACGTGGTCAATTTATCCTTTTTTCTTTGGCCCCAGGTCGTAACTCTGAGGCGTTGGTTGGGGAGGGAAGGAGTGACAAGCTACCTTTGCAATAAAATAAACCTCGCGATGAACCCGGTCCTCTTAATTCATGAGTTATGGAGGAAAATATTTTTAAGAAATATTCTGCCAGACTTCTTAAAAGGAGTTGAGGAAACGTAAAAGAGAACGTGGTTTAAGATATGTTTTAGAGATAAAATTGTTAGAATGGTTTCCAGTCACACTTTACTCTAGGGATACTTAAGCTTGGTTTGGTTATAACTGTGTGAACCAAATAGAAAGGCCCTTTCTGTTCTATGGTGCATTTTCGGTGCACTCTTTTACCAATTTCCATTATGTGAACCAATTCAGAAAGAGATGTACTCCAATGCAAATTCACCTCCCTCCGAGTTAAATTCGTACATTAACTACAACGGAATCTCATCCTTATTCTTCAAACATCCTAAAGCGCGTACCCTTCACATTCTCAAATAATTTTAAAATTTTCAACCAAGCAATAATGTGACAATTATGGCTATTCCAATAAGGTTGGTAAAACAGGAGTTTCCTTGAAAAAATCAATACTTCATTAACACCTCTCATGTTTTCTATGGAAGGGTGTAGAAGTTGTGAATTGCTTTGTGGAGTTCTGTGCACTAACTAGAGCTCTCGTGCAACTCATGAAGATTAAATTCACTCGAAACAGATACTAAAGATATGTACCCAACATACATGAGAAATACTGCAAGAAAAGTGACAACGGGGCATATCATGTGGCGAGAAAAGGTTCCATCCAATATGAAGATGGCATCGCAAGCTTAACTCAACAACCACAACTTGAGATGTGGTCTGTGATAAGGTAAGTCTACTACTTTTCCTTCATTGCACCCTAAGAAGAAAAAAAACCTACTCACTGAACAATGTTGTCAAGGGTCAAGGGTGTAAGGATTTCTTGTAAACACAACAATTTGCAACTGACAGAATGAAGAGTTTGTGTACACAATATGTAATTCATTGAACTACATCGTCAGAGAAGCATTTACTACCAAACATTCATATCTCCTCTCTCTCTCTCTCTCTCTCTCTCTCTCTCTCTCTCTCCCTCTCTCCCACCCTCCCTCTCCCTCTCTCTCTCTCCATCTCTCTATCTCTCCCTTCCCACTCTCTCTCTCTCCCCTCTCTCTCTCCCTCTCTATCTATCTATCCATCTTCTTCTTCTTCTCTCTCTCCCTCTCTCCCCCCCCTCTCTCTCTCTATGCGTGTGTGTGCGCGTGTGTTTCTCTCTCTCTCTCTCCCTCTCTCTCCCTCCCTCTCCCTCTCTCTCTCTCTCTGCCCCTCCCTCTCTCTCTCTCTCTCTCTCTCTCCACCTTCTGATTTATGTACAAAGAATTTGCTCCTCATTTTCACCATTTCCTATATAATGCATTGTATTGTTTTGTAAACTACGTAACCTTGTGCACGCCTTGCGTGCAACATTGAATACTTGTTTTGCTTGCCCCGGCATATTCCCTTTCTTCTATCACACGTGCACCGCATCTCGCACCCCCCCCCCTAATACCCGACAAACCCCCTACTTACACTAGGGGGCTTGTGTTATATTTTTTTACTTGCCCGGGCACTTGCCGGGCCCCGCGGTATCGGGGCCCAGCAGATGCCCTTTCGTCTATCACAGCGTGCGCCAAATCCTGCAACACCCCCCCAAACCAAGGTCAAATCCCCCTGTTAAACGGGGGGTTTGGCAGGGTCATCGCAAGCTCGCAGGGAGGTTTCGCCGTGAAACTCAACTTGCCAGCTTACGATGACCGGAAGCTCAAAGTCAAAATCCATGTCAAATGTCTTACACACATGAAATATACATCACCCGTACTCGTTTTTGCTTGCACGACGAAAAGCATGGGCACCGTTGTCATGTCTTTTTTGGCTGTGGACACCACCGTCTTTCCGATTTCAACTTTTGACACCGCCATCGGTTCGTTTTTGACTATGGACACCGCTGCTTTATCTGGCGAAACGATGGGTACATTACTACTCTGCTCTAAAAATTACTCAAGAGTCCCAGGTTCTTTATGGTGTTCTGCCTCACAACGTGTACTTGTTCACCATCTCCGCTACGTTCGGCATAACACTTCTCTTGTGCACACCGTGTGATGGTTGCGTGAAATAGAGAAACGCGTGGTGTTGATTGCAGGGCTCACTGCACGCCGGAAGAATGGAGGCAAGGTCAACAAGGTCAACCCTGGTCGACGAGATCGTCCGATTGATGGATGAAGATCTTTTTGGGGGGCGATTCCCTTTTACCCACCATTTGAAAAAGTTATGTGCTAGCTACCCACGGTTGAGAACTTCATTTCCGTATCAGCCAGTCGTGGGAGAAGATGACTAGTATGCCCATTTTTTGGCAGGTGCCTTCCGTTCTCCCCACGCGTTTTAATCGGTGACCACAATGTCCAAAGTTAAAAAAAGAACCACGCTTTACCCACTATTTACGAGCTGACTCCGATACCCACTTTGGACATCCGCTCGTCACTAAACGTGACGAGCGGATGTCCAAGGCTCGTGCACCTAGACATCGCGAATTGTGCAGGACGGGTCCCTGTCACGTGTGACATTGGCTATTCAGGACCAATAATCTTACGTTATGAAAAGTTATTTCCTTCCTTCGTTTGCAAATCGTTCCACCATGCCCGTAGAAAACCACCATGGGCTGTTCGATGGCAGTCGATCAGCTTAAAATACTCCTCGGTTTTGAGGGACTATTCTCTTCAAGAAGATATAGTCGACACGATGTCCATTGGTCACATGGATCAAACGGTTGAGAGGTTTGCACATCCTCCGATGGACATAGTAAAGTTCTATCTCCTAATATCTGTAGAGCTCTCGAGAAAAAAAATGATGGGTGCGAGCTCGTCGCTCTCGCTTTTCTTCTTACCATGTCTAGTGCAATGCGAAACACAAAAGTGCGGAAAAACCTTGCATCGGAATCGCTAGAACAGAACCCTTTACGCTCTATAAGCTTCCATCTGGCTTACGTGTGTTGCAGTATGCATCGCACGCCGATGAACGGAAACAAGGTCGACGAAGTCGTCTTCGTAATGTTTCGACTGAGGTCAATGGAAGAAAGCGAATTTAGAAAAAAAGGTCGATTGAACAAGCGATAAAACTCTTGAGCTGTTCGATCTTACGATCCGACGAACCGCGACTTACCATGTCTACAAAGGGACAAATGTTTGAATAGTCGATGTGAGCAATACTCATGCCAGAGTCGTATTCAAGAATATCTTTATGGAGAAATAGTTCGTTCTAGTATTGACGAAATGTATAGTTATGGTATTGCGTATCCTAAGGTTGGCGAACTACCGTCCGATAGGACAATGTCATGTCTAACGATGTGATATGAAACAATCACACAACACCTTAGACAACGCTAGTTGTCGTCACCTCAAAGAGAATGGGGCCGACGTCGTCGGCCTCGCTTTCGTCGTTCCGACGTGCGATGTCGTGTGCGATTGGCGACGTGCAGTATTTTGTTTTTCCGCGTGGAGTGCAAAATAGTGAGTGGACCACCACTCGACTATGTTTGAGCACGGCTGCCCGTGTCGGCAGGCGAACCCCACCAGCTGCATGCAAGAACGGGCTAAACAAAGCGAAACTGCCAGGTTTTGAGGTAGACATCAAACAGAAACTTCGAAATAAGCACCCCAGCCAAAACCAGCTTGAAAAGGCGACCATATCCTTCAATATTTTACAAACAAAATGAAGATATCAAACTTTACACATGGAATTCGCTGTCGCATCCCATTTAAAGAATAAGAACACAAAATCCGCGATGAATCCACGGAATCTTAAAAATAGTTATTGTAAAATCCACCAATCCCAGAACATGCACAGAATACCGGTATTCTAGTCGTGATTTTTCAGAAGTGGACATTGCAGTCACGGTTAATCGATATTCACGTTTCGTGGGCAATGCGGTCACCAGTTAAAAAGAGTGGGTATTCCGTCCATTTTTTGTACAAAGTGGGTATTCAGGAATTACAACGCTCAAAAGGTGGGTATAAGGGAATGAATCCGTTTTTTTTTCCAAAGAGATAATACTCGTCTAGTTTTCATTTTTATTTCTTTGTCATGTCTGTACTTTTGTAGTCTTTTCTAACGGGAGAGAAAGATAATGATATCTATTATGGAGGACAAAGAAGTCCTTTACACTATAGTTGTTGTTCGACCGTTTAATCGGACGGTTGAGCTGCTTTTCTCTAGATTGTGATTTGTCATGTTCACCGACAATCCATTTCAAAACCGGCTCCAGAAGCCAGTCTATTGGCAATGTATTTTTCCACGCAGTCCTTGCAGTGAGAGCCAAGATTGGTGTTCTGTGTCAATTCAATCGTCTTTCTATGGCCGGTGAGGAAAGTGGGTATGCGGAGTGTTACACTGTTCCCCATACCAATGTTTTTACGGTGGAAATCTGGAGTATTAGTTTTGAACTGTGGCCCTCAGAATTCTTTTATGCATTTGATGGAAGTTAGGAATCGTTTTATGTCAAAGTGGCCATCACATTCTTTTTGTGTGAAATTTGGGTTCACTGTAGATTAGTTGCGGAAGCGGTTGGTATGAGGCAAACGAACCCTTCCAATGGTTCTTGTTCGATTATTTTTCGTGTGTGCGTTGGCAGACAGGATAAGGTCGTAAGAAAAGGGAAGGGCCAAATAGAAGGTCCCGTGTGGTCGCATCATGTTCGATTGACATCTGTTAGTTGAAGGATTTGTGCATAGAGAGAGATTTTCCCCTTATGTCGCGCCGGTTTGTACCACATGATCTCTTGGATTCTACACTGCCTGCTTACGAAATGCAAAAACGAATGTGCAGATGGTTGAGCATTTCCAATGCTTTTTTGCCAGGGAAACATGTCGATCGATTGCTCGTCTTCAGGTTTTCCATTTTGTTTCTCTGGAAATGGTATAGCCAGGGGCATCATGCACAATATCGCTATCCGATCCCATTCATTCCCTGTTTTATTCATCTTTACGCGACCGAGATCGCTTTCTTCCGTGGATCGCGCACGTTTTGTCCTACACCACCGACGAAACCAGAACGGATTCCATTCGTGCGAACCGTACGCCGTTTCTGATTGGTCCTCTGTTGAAAGAGCCTTAAACTTTAAATAATAACGAATATGAGGAGAGTTTGAAGTGCGAGTCACCAATGGTGAGGCTGGGTGTCGTTGGGGCAGATTGTTGGGAGTCACGCGGCTGGATCGTTGGGCGGGCTGGTTGGACCCTCGATGTTTCATCGTTTAAATTGGCGAATCGTAGTAGTTTTTGTGCAATTTCAAGGCGCTCCTGTCTCCACATCGATTTCAGCATGCACATGAGAGAAGTATTTCGTGGATCGATGTGCCATACCCAGTTCAGGTGCAGCGGAAATGGATGTCGATGCATCAGGCTGCGTGGGTAAACGGATCCATGCCCCGCACGCTCAACCCAGACGTCCGCATGCCATCCGCTCACCCATGGGGAGTGAGGTAGGTCGCCATCCCCCCCCC
>SZWC01007194.1:58842-75034 GCA_023375785.1 Penium margaritaceum | reverse complement strand
CCATGTGATGTGGCCATGTGATATGGCCAATTGTTATGTGCATGTTAATTTGCATGCGCATGTGCATGTGTGTGTTCATTTGCATGTGCATGTGCACGTGCATTCAACTGTGAGTGCGCAAGTGGATGTGAATGTGAATGTGTGGTTGGAATCCCAACTGCATGCACTTGAAGCACGCCATCCGGTCAATGTCCCAAAAGAGCGACGATGCATCATCGCTGGTTGGTTGGTTGGTTGGTTGGTTGGTTGGTTGGTTGGTTGGTTGGTGATGGATCATCACACTGCTTTGAGATAGAGGTGATGATTTCCACCGTCGTAGTCCACACAGCCGCAGACTGTGCATGGGCACTGAGTCTGATTTCAATTCACATCATGCCGTCGAGTGAGTGAGAGTGTATGGTGGGTGAGAGACTGCGTGTGATTTGGCCACAGTCTGCATGGCTGGCAGCAAATGTGCAGTGGAAATCCGCTGTGCGGTCTCGGATCCCACAGAGGACATGTATTTCTTGAGATGTTTTGCAAGACATTTAAAAGAGAAACTCCATATCTGCATCTTCGGCTGACGTGTGCAGGCAATATCCGCAGTACGGTTTCAGATCCCACAGAGGACATCCCACCAAGGAGCACATCGCCGCCATCCTCAAACACGGGCCATCGCCCGTGCATCGGCATCCGGTGCTGTGGCTGAAGATCGGGCCAAACATGTCGTGAAGACTTCTCCCCCATGCATTGGATGTTTATTTCTCAGACGTTTTAAGAAACGCCAAAGAAATGAAGATCGGGCAAAATGTGTCGCAGAGACATTCTCCCCTGTGTCGTGACCAATGGTTGGGCCAAACAGTTGTAGAAGTATGTCTTTACGCTTTGACACCATGTGTTCTTCATGACGATGCGGTCAAGTTGAACAATAAAAGTATGGATCTAGTACGAGGTAAATGTCAGATTTTGCCCACTGTGGACACATTTTGATTTCAGCTATGATATGCCTCGGAATGGAGGTTTGAGAACAATTATGTCCCAGATTTTCAGTTTCAACAGCGTCAACTCAACTTTTGCGTTGAAGCAATAAGACATGCATGTTGCATTGGAGTGCAAATGTCATGATTAATGTCTATCGAGGGGTTTGTAACTAGAATGGGGAGGATTTGATCGCGATTTGGGGGTCCTACCCTGCCAATGTTTTGAAGGGAATCTGTTGGACCCTGGTAAGTGGTGAAACATGCTAGGGTGCAGGGTTTGATATACACACACACGATACAAACTATGTAGAAAGCCATGAAGCAGAGCAAATCAAGCTCGGTTCCTTAGAGCACTAGCGTTCACAAAAGGTAGTATTGGGTACCATGGCATGCCGGTCTTGAAATGATGTTGCGCTAGTCTGGGCAAGACTGTTCTATGCCGCCTCACACACTTGGACTGAAGTGTGTGGCCTGCTTCCCCCAGACTTGGCATTGAATTTGTGTCTAGTTCTTGGCCACTCGCATCTGCTATGCCCTCTTGTCTCACCACGCATGCTCACACACTCGTGTACAGATTAAACGATCATGGCTGCAACCCGGGAGTCGGCGTTGAAGATTGCACTGACTGCTAGAGGCAGTCTTATCATGCAGCCACCAAGCTCCCAAGGGATGCCTCTTGGCATTAACAGCTTACCGTAGTGCCTCTTATGTTCGACTAAAACAATTATTTTCCTTCGTCCATTCAAGCACAGTTAATGCCTTTCCATTATGGGCGAAACAGCCTAGAAATTCCGAAATCCTTGTTTCTCTACACAGTTTTCATTCAACAATGTAGTGAGAAAATTGCTGCAAAACATGGAGAACTTCATTAAAGACTAGTACACATCCACAACCCAACGTGGAGATTCCCAGCCGTCGGGAATTTCCACGTTTTACGCGTGCAGTCCCCACGGGCCTGCGCGCAGAACGTGACAGACTATGTGCATCGGATCGTTGTCCGATGCACACATTCACTTCCTGACAGCGCGCTCAGCCGTGAGGAAGGGGGCTGTGACTTGCAAAACGATGGAAGGGGTACGACGTCCCCCTCGACGTTCCGAAGTTTCAAATGTTGACACGCGAAGTTAAAGGGACAGACCAAGGAGGTGAGCAAGAATTTCGACCAATGTAATACTAAAAGAATACCTGGGTCATTGGACGAAGCAGGTTGAAAATTACTGGGCCAGGAGCTATAGTCAAATTTAGCTGTCACTAAATTGGGTTAAAAAAAATAGGCGAATATAGAAGAAACTATGGTACCTCAGGTTTTCTCCTCTTGACTATCTTGCTAGAATGTGGTAGATGTCAGGCCTCGTACATTCTCACCGTTGATGGGTGCATCTTGGTTGTTTGCCTATGGATGTTTGGGGGAGTTGCATGTTGTCCGCGAGAAGTTACTAGGAAGCTTCCTAGACTTGCTGCTTCTGACGTGGCGACACTGTCCAGTCAGCTGGCGCACTAGCAAGAAAGCAGGTGCAAGAAACAACAATGGTTGCGCTAGGAAGACGCTAAAAGTCTCATAAGCTTCAATAGCTTAGTAATGGAGAGAGAAATGACAATGGACAAGTACAGAGCATAAGTACCTGCCGCGGCGCACGGCGGGTGGTGCACGCGACAGTGTGATTTTGTCCTAGAACCGGCCCTTGTTTTGGCCGTAACTCTGCGCACAGGCATTCAAACGCAACTCCATCTAAACCTAGAGATAGTGAATCTCGACGTAAACGATACGACTAGTCACATGTATAGGCCCGGCATCGATCAATGGGCAGGAGATGCAAAACATGCAAATTGGGCTGAGAAGCCATTCCACCAAGAAAACTCTNGTGGTGCACGCGACAGTGTGATTTTGTCCTAGAACCGGCCCTTGTTTTGGCCGTAACTCTGCGCACAGGCATTCAAACGCAACTCCATCTAAACCTAGAGATAGTGAATCTCGACGTAAACGATACGACTAGTCACATGTATAGGCCCGGCATCGATCAATGGGCAGGAGATGCAAAACATGCAAATTGGGCTGAGAAGCCATTCCACCAAGAAAACTCTAGCGACCAGAGAAAAACTGCAGAGCATCCCAACAAGCACCTGGGACTTCGTGGCAACTGTCTCGGAGTTGTTGGTGGGTGGAGCCACCACCGGTCAATGTGTCAGCGCCAGCTGGTTCTGCATCAGGGATTCGCATGAGCATGGACACAGTCGAATGGTCTCAGTAAGCTATACAAAAAGAGGGGGACGACTCACATCACAACACTCCCCCATGACCCGATGGCACGCATGTCCATGCATGCACAGAACTGACACAGGTGTGCAACAAGATGCTCAATAGACCATGCTCACACACACATCCCATTTTCAACTACTCTCAGGTAAAGGACGCATCTCGACAAAACAAATGGCCACCATGAACTTTCCGCGCGCAAGTGCCTTGGTCAAGATGTCAACCTGCTACATGTCCGTGCCGACCCAGATGACGGAGATCACCTGTTGCCCCTCAAGATTATGCACAAAGTGATGCTCAACAACAATGTCCTTTGTGAGTGCATGAAACACACAAGAGTTCTGTGCAATGACAAGAGCACTCTAATTGTCATCTCGTACAATGACGTAAGGCACAAAGTGACGCAATTAATGAAACAGATGCTGTAGCCACACCACCTCAGCAGCCCCAACCCCCAGAGAAACATACTCAGTCTCTGATGAGCTACGTGAGATACAACCCTACTTGTCGCTGTGCCACGACACAGCGGCGCCACCCAGTAGGAACACGTAGCTTGTCCGATTGCACCCATTAGGACTTCACGCCCAGTCACTACCTGTGTAGCCGTCGACTACCACCGAACACTGTAGCCGAAAGCAGAGTCCAAGGTACGGCGTAGAGACCACTTACTGTACTACTCGTACAGCCACGTGAAGGGCTCTCGCTCGAGGACGAAGAAGGCATTTTTGGGTCGTCAGGTCGTGGCCAAGTACATCAAAGAGCCAATCAGGCACAAGTACTGGGTCACGTTCATTGTCTCCCCCAACTATGCTGGATCATCCACCTTCAGAGCATCCTGTCTGTCAGGTATGATAGGAGTGGAGGCTGTGGGAACTGTACCAAGGAGATGAGCAAACCGCTCCCCCACAACGCTGGCGTAACGTGCCTGATGCAACAAGAGTGTCCGCCATTGATGATCGCACATGATCTCCATCCGAAGAAACAGAGTTGTAGGACCAAGGTCCTTCATCTTGTAGGCGGCCTGAAGGACTGCCTTGGCCTCCTCGACGGCCTCCATAGAAGGACACGCAATCAGGAGGATGTCAGCGTAGACCAAGATGGTGGTGAATCTCTCAACTGTCCATCTGAGAGAGAGAGAGAGAGAGAGAGAGAGAGAGAGAGAGAGAGAGAGAGAGAGAGAGAGAGAGAGAGAGGGNGGAGTGGAGGCTATGGGAACTATACCAAGGAGGTGAGCAAACGGCTCCCCCAGAACGCTGGCGTAACGTGCCTGATGCAACAAGAGTGTCCGCCACTGATGATCGCACATGATCTCCATCCGAAGAAACAGAGTTGTAGGACCAAGGTCCTTCATCTTGTAGGCGGCTTGAAGGACTGCCTTGGCCTCCTTAACGGCCTCCATAGAGGGACACGCAATCAGGAGGTTGTCAGCGTAGAACAGGATGGTGGTGAATCTCTCAACTGTCCATCTGAGAGAGAGAGAGAGAGAGAGAGAGAGAGACAGTCCAGAGTCACTCTACACCTAACCGGCATGTGCCAGTGTGCCAGTGATCACCATGTTCCAGCACCTAGGTGACTGTTTCAAGCCGTACAAGGCCTTGCACAGGCACCGGGCCTAGTCACTGACCTCGAATCCAGGTGGTTGGACCATGTAGATGTCCCCCTCTAAGGTGCCATGGAGGAAGACATTGTTCACATCCATCTGGTGGAGCTCCTAGTTGTGGTGAGCAACCACCCCAAATAGAGCGCATGCGGTGGTCATGCAGCTAACGAGTGCAATGGTGTCAGTAAAATCTACACCATCAACCTGCGAGAATCCCTTGGTCGTCAAACGAGCCTTGTAGCAATCCAGTGTGCCATCAGGCTTCACCTTCTTCTAAAAGCCCCACTGGGCCTTCACAGCCTTCCGCCCAGGCGGGAGGTCAACAAGCTCATAGACACTGTACTCACGGATGGATCTCAACTGATCCTCACAAGTAGCACGCCACAATTCTGCATCCTCAGCTGAGAGTGCCTCCTTCAATGTGCCTGTATCAGGCGTCGTTGAGGGACAACTTTGGGTAGCTAAGACACACGCCTTCGGACTGAGTCTGACTATGACAAGATCAGCTGCTGCATCGTAAGTGATGGAGAGCTCTCTGGAGACTAGCTTGTGGCCGATAGGACATGCTGGATTCACTTCAATGTAGTGTGCCTGGACACTCAAGCCAAGGGCCTTCGTGCCAGGCTTGCCACTCTGAACACTACGAGTCGAGCATCTAGGCGCTGAGTCAGTAGTCCACAGAGGCCTAGTGGCCAGTGGTCGGAGACAACTACCGGGCTCACGGGAGTAACCTGATGCTGAGGCGCTCACCTTAGGCTGTGGAGAGCGCTCCTGGACCATAGCCGCATGGGAGATAGGTGGATGCACGGGAGTGGGTGTGACAGAGGGGAATGACATTGGCACGGGATCGGATGTGCCACGAGGGATTACCGCTTGTACGGAATCAGGTGTGCCAGAGGGAACCGACACTGGCACGGGATCAGGTGTGTTAGAGGGGACCAACATTGGCATGGGATCAGGTTCACCAGAGGGGTCTGGCACCGGCACTTGTGCAGGTAGGTCACAGAGGACCGACACCGGCACAGGATTAAGTGTGCGAAAGGGATCTAACACCGGCACGGGATCTGGTGTGCGAGAGGGTAATGATGAGGCTACTAGACCCATAGCCACGATGGCCGGATTGTCAGCAGCCGGAGACCGCACCGCAGGTGAGGAGGCCTGGATGGACCCATCTGCAAGACTAGACTCCCCCATCCTCCAATATGCCACACAAGTAGGAACGTGGTCGGAGGCCAGCGACAGAATGCTGGACAAGTCGTGGTAGGTAAGGCCCTCAAATAAGAGAACATCTTGAGACTCAACAATGCGATGGCGAGCAGGGTCCCAAAAGCGCCAAGCCTTTGACCATGGGGAGATGTCGAGGAAGGCACACATGTGTACCCGAGGCAAGACCTTGGACCCCTGCTGGTCCTTGGTATACCAGACGTAAATGAGGGATCCCCATACGTGGCCGAGATGGAAGTTAGCACGATTTTCAAACCACAAGTCGTACGTTGTGACATGGTCTGGAAGCGGACCATGCGACAAGCGGTTCAGACCCAAGTCATGTAGTCAAAGCCCTCTAAGGGAAAAGACTCGGGAAGACCGCACTTAGACCGCATAGCGTGAAACACATCCTCCATGGTGCGGTTCCAACGCTTAGACACACCGCTCTGTTATGGTGTAGCAGGGGCGAAGAGCTGGTGAAGAATACCGTGCTAAGCAAAGTAGGCATCCATCTTGCTTAAGAACTGGCCATCAGGATCCGAGTGGAATGTGTGTATGGTGTGACGAGACTGACGCTCAACCATCACAAGCCAGAGGCGGACCGCCAGTGTGGCATCGCTCTTGTGATGGAGGTTGTAGATCCACCGTACCCGGTTGAAGTCATTGGTTAGGATGAGAACATATCAACCCGGATCAGAAAGGGACTCGACTGGGAGAGGACTGAGAAGGTCCAAGTGGACCAACCCTAGTGGGCGCAGTGTCCGGGAGGAGGAGTCGGGGTAAGAGCAGTGATGCATCCTACCCTGGGCGCAAAAAAGAAAATCCGTCTTCGCTGGCTTCTGAAGGGAAACCGCATGAAGACCGAGAGCTGGCTGAGTTTGAGTGAGCTTGGACACAATGTATGAGCTCACATGGCAGAGGGAATGACGGTACTCTGGGGAGAGAACACTAGTAACAAAAACACACGTAGAAGAGGGAGGAGGAGAAGAAACAGAGGAAATGCAACGAGACACATGATAGAGATAATCAATAATAGAGGTACGAAGCACGATGGCTCGTGTGTCAAGAGCAGTCACTTTGGCAGAGTCAGCAGACCCATCTTGGTGCATGCACGAATAGAGAGCAAGCTAAGATGAAGAGCAGGGGCAAAGAGCACATCGGAAATGAATAATGGGCGAGAAGGACCATCAAACCGCACAACTCCAACTCCTTGTATAGGCAATGACTGACCAGACCCTGTGTGAATGGACCGAATGGATGCAACAGGACCAAGCACAATAAAGTCACTAGGGCGACATGTCATTGATGGGTGGCACTAGAGTCAATGATCTAGGCACTACTCGGCTCACAACCAGTTTTCGACATAGAGCAACATGCCATTGAACACTCAGCCTCTGCTAGATGCATAGTAGAGGACTGAGGACAACGACAAACATCACGGATCTGTGACTCATCAAGCCATTCGGTACTGTCACGGCCATCCTCATCGCAAGCTGACTGAGCTCCACCACAAGCATCACGAAGGAAAACTGATGTAGTAAGACAAGCTAACTCAGGACAACTTGGCTGTGACAACACACTCGCACCTCCCTGAGTACGAAGCGCCAGCAGCTGACAAATCTTTGCGATGGTGGGATCCTAAGGGTCCATATCACCGTTGCCGCTTGGTGAAACGGATGTGTTTGCTGCATTCGTGGTCGCTGCTCACCCAGTCCGTGTGTCATTCAAGGAAATCTGCTGCAGGTGCGCCACCTCAAGGCCACGCATGATCCGAGTCCAGTCAAGAGGCTGTACACACTCCGTGTAGCGATGAGCGCCTCCACCGTTGTAACGGTGGACAGAATGTCCACTGCCACTACTCCTTGGCTGCTACTATGGTTGTTGTCCCTTACCGTAGCACTTTTTTCCCTTCTTCCCTTGTGAGGCCGCTACAAGGCCCTGAGTGTGGCCGCTTGGAGTAGAGGAGGAGGAGGAGAAATCAGTGGAGGTGGGACTGGTGAACTGGGACAAAGGCATATGAGGGGTCGCAATCACTGTTGCAATAAGTGGACATTTCTGACGAGCAATAGTAGCCTCATGAGCCGATGTGGCTTGGAGGAAGTAGCGATGGGCCCAAGGAAGCATTTGTAGTGACTTTGACAACTCAGAGAAGGTTACACGGTCGAAGACTGTAAGGAGCTTCACTTGGTCCAAGTGAGCCCCCATCATGATGGTGTCGAGTACCCATAGTTGCGTCCCGCCACCGGTGCCAAGGCGCGTGTAAAGGCAAATCGCGCGCCTCCAATTGTCAGCTACAATCTCCATGGGACGGTGACAAAGGGAGTGAAATTCACACTGTCGGGCCGCCCCCGTGGCATGGGTATCCAGCTCCCAGCCCTGGCGCGGGTCAGCTCTAGTCCCCGTCCCGGTCTCCCCCAGGAAGGGACAGAAATCAACCACAATCTCCCATGGCATAGCGTAGATTAGATCGCGCATCGCCCTTGCTACTGTCTAAACCTGGTTACTGTCATGAGTCTGGTATTGGCTGTGGTACATAGGCCAGACGCACTCGGAGTCAGCCGACACCTGAAACAAGGTCTCCCATCAATCAAATCCCTCGTCGGTATCATAACGGAGTGGAGGTGTCTCAAAGTCCTTTGGTCGCCGCTCCATGGGGAGGGTGACCTCAGGCTCGGGATGTGCTAGACGAGGTATAGGGAGACCACCAGTGAGAGAAATGCCACGAATGGTGAACGCTGCTGAATGACGTGCTTGATGCTGACTGCAAGAAGGTGGCTGAGTGAAAGGCTGTGACCCCAGACATAACTCATGAAGACGCTCTGTGAGCACAGGAATCTCGTCCTTGCATGTGTCATCCTCTACCTCCTTCTCATCCCAAGTGTCAAACTGCAATGAGGGGTGCTGAGGCCGTGGCGCTGTGTAGGGCTTAGACTACTAAATAGATGATGCAACACTAGTAGATCCTCTTGGTGGCTTCTGTGAGAGCCCCAAACGGCCCCGTAGAAACTCCACGATCTCCTGTAATGCGTCGGTCTGCCGCCGCTACTGCCGGCGCATCTCATCCTGCGTTCGACAAAGCTCCTCAATCGCAAGTGAGTACGATCGTGGACTCATGATGCCCGAAGAGGAGGAGGAGGAGGGGTCTCCTGTCCCTTTTCCCTTGTCACGCACGGGCCCCATCGTAGTGCGTAGTATGGGGCGTAACATAGAATGCTCCGAACAGGGAACTGACAATGTTTCTTGAGGAGTTGAATTGTTTAGAAGGTTTGACATTTTGACCTCAAAATTGCCGATGTCAGCAAAGCTGACGATGGCGTCAGCTTTTTTACGCTAGAGAAAGAATAGCTAGAATTTTTTCCGCTGGCATGGCTTATGCGAGCATGTTTTTGTTTTCGTGCGGTGTAGCTTTTGCGCAGTTGCGTAGCAGTGCTGCTGACCAGCTGTGCTACGCAACAACAATGCTCTATAAGCTTGTTGTTGTTGCTGCGGCCGCCACCAGTGTTGCTGCTGCTGCTTTTGTCGCTGCTTCTTTACTGCTCTTACTACGTGCGGCTGCTGTCACCGCGACTGCTGCAAGTTGCTGCCACCTCTGCGCGCTGCCACTGCTCGCAACCATCGAGGCAAGCTGCTAGTGTGAGCTGATTCTCCCTTTTTCTTGTACAGATTGGCAGCCAGACACGACTGCTGCTGCCACCGGGTGCTGCTGCTACCGCTCGGCGTGGCTATTTGAGCTCGTAACTGTCACAGCTCACCCGGTGAGATGGTGGCGATTGCGTGGTGATGTCGCTGATGCAATCGGTTGCAACGGGTTCCATGATACGGCGGCCGCAGTGAATCTCACTGCTACTGCTGGTGCTGCGTCTCTGCGGTGCAGCTGAGCGAGAGAGGTCTTGCTGTTCGAATATGATGAGAAATTGCTACAAAGCTTCATAGACTTGCTGGTGTTGACGTGGCAACATTGTCTAGTCAGCTGGCACTCTAGCAAGCAAGCAGGTGCAACAAACAACAAGGGTTACACTAGGGAGAAGCTCAAAGTCTCATAAGCTTCAATTGCTTAGTAATGCAGAGAGAAATGAAAACTGACAAGTTCATCACATAAACACGTGCCACGGCGCATGGCAGGTGGCGCACACGAACGCGTCAGTTTGCCCTAAAACCGGCCCTGTTTTGGCCGTAACACTGGGTACAGTAATCCAAACACAACATCGTCTGAACCTAGAGATGCAGAATCTTGACCCAAACAATACGACTTGTCAGACGTACAGATCCGGCATTGATCAATGGACAGACAATACAAAACATGCGAATCGGGGTCAGAAGCCAGTCCACCGAGAAATGGGGATCAGTGGTGAGGTTCTTCCCTCACGCATGCTCCAGGATTCATGGGTCGTGGTAGGGGAGCGGAGGTCAGCACCATCAGGCCGGATATGCACAACAGCAGCGGTGTTCTATGTCGCTCATTTCCGGGTGAAACCATGCATCCCTCTTTGCATCTCTCAATGGCAGTCGCGTCTTGCGACTCTCACATAATCTCTAGCAAAGCAGCATACCATCGGCGTCTACCGCCACCTCCAGGTCTTGTCCGGGAAACTCTTTGCCCGCAGCAGCCATCACACACACTATCGATGCCATGCATTCTACGCCTGCATCACATCTGTGCTGCTGCTCCCCCGGCTGGCATTCCATATATCATGGTGACAGTCTCATCTCGCAGCTATCATGCGATCCCCAGCCAGCAATACATCTTGCTGCCCATCGACATTTGCCGCCATCTTGGGTCTCTTCAGGGGCATTCTTTGCCCTCAGCAGTTGCCACATTCCATCCCCGTGCCGTGTATATCATGTCTATATCACATCCGTTATTGCTGCTCCCACGGCCAGCACCTCGCCAGCATGCATTTGTTCGCCGCTCACGACCTTGTTCGCTGCTGTGCCTGATCTGCGTATACGCCACTCTCTTGGCCTAGCTATTGTTAACATTGTACTCAGGCTCCTCTTGGCTGCATAATTGCGGGGGTGCCTCCATCAGATGTTACCCTGTCTGTGTGCCCTGGTGCACTACTCATCGGCATCGCAAAACTGCCTTTGTCACGACTGCAAAAACCACTTCTGCTGCTCTTGTGAGTTACTATCCTTGGATTCTCTCACTGTTGCAGCTGCCCCCTATCCTGTCTGGCCCCCTATCCCCCCTATCCTATCCACCCGTCTCTTCAAGTAGTAGGCGTCGTGCATCCTCAGCTGCCACTGCAGCCGTCCCACTCGCCACGCAGGATTTGCCTGCACTCGACGAGCTCCCCAACGATGAACTCGACTCACCACACACAACTGCCAGATCGGCAGTATGTGTGGGGTGGGAGGACTGGATGGTCTCTGATCCTTCCCCGCCAAGAAACCACTATGAAATACCACGGTGGATGCGCAAGTCCGACCCTGCCTACTGGCGGGGTGAGCTTGCACAACAGGCGGAGGCAGGGGAGCGTGAAATATATCGCCAGGTCTATACAGCCGACGACCTACCGTCCACGACCGCTCTACCACCAGGTATGCAACCCACCGGCTCCATTCGTCTTACTGATTCTACTCCCAATCCTGTCCTTGCAACTGTTGACACTACTGAAGCTTCGGTGACACGTGAGGACCCAAGTGCTGTCCTTGTCCTACCAACCCACACAGAACCCATCAGTCTAGCAGGTGCTGCTCTTGACGCAGCAGCTGGTGTAGCTGCCACCTTCTCTGCAACCACGCGGACAAGCAGAGCACCAAATCAGACATCACTAGAGAGAGCAGCAGAGGCGTACGCTGAGGCAGCAGCCTCACTCACCCTTTTGGCCACTACTGCAGCCAACATCACCACACAGGTCACTGTGGTTGCGTCTGCCATGGCTACAGCTACGACCATTACAGTTGACGCAACATCCAGTGCTGTTGACTCTATCCACACCTCCACTGTAGTAGCTGTTCTGACTCCCACAGGTGCAGCCCGCGGCATCACTCAGCACGCCCCCACAGGCATTCGCATCACCTCTGCAGTAGCGGTAGTGGTAGGCGCCACTGTCACTAGACTTCTCTGTCGGGTTGTTGATGTCTTCACGTGGGATGTAGTCATGTCCTCCTCAGCTACAGCGGTGGTGCCTCCACTCTTCTCCACTCTTCCACACTGAAGGCTTGGTGAGCAATCCTTGTTGCACCCTCCTTACATTCTGCCCCTTTCTCCAACACTCAAGAGCATCTCTATAGAACTCTCTCACTTCATCTCTCCCCTCTTGTAGCATCATGCAGACCCCTAAGGAAACCATTGAGGCATTCCAAGCCGCCCTCAATGAAGCCTAGGCTGCCCGACGAAGACTGGAGGAGGAACTCCAAAATGGGCTTGATTCCCAGCATGAGTTGGCCACCACAGTGGCCAACATGGTCATGGAGCATCTTCACTCCGTCCCTGCCATTGTTGCTGTGCTCCCTGCTGAGGACAACGCGTCCACTGAATCCTCTATTCCTGTCAGCTCCTTAACAAAATCCTCAGTTCCTCCTCTCTCCGCCGCTCCTCTTGCTCGTGCCCTTCTTTCTCATATGTAGGAGGAATTTGAACGTGCTCCACTGCAATTCACCTCCAAAATCACAAACTCTTCTTGGAAGACACGCTTCAGTGCTTGGGCCCAGGGAGAGATGTTGTGGGAGTACTACTCCCCCGCCAAACCTCCCTTTGTCCCACAGCCTACTGAGGCCACTGGTGCCGTCCGCGCCCTCATCAACGCTGGACCCGAGGGGCTTTTGGATGATATCGGTACGTACAATGCTGATCCGGCACATGGCACCCCTGCCGATCAAGTGGGGGCCTATGCTCTCATTCGTTGCCTCAAAATTGTGACCGGTCATGCTGTGCAAAGTGCACTTGCGGTGCAGTTAAACACCTTGCACATGCGAGCCGACGAGTCTGCTGATGAGTACTGGACGAGCAATCAGTGCTTTCTTTGTGATTTGGGGATTACGGCTTCCGGTCCACTCTCTGCTTGTCTCTCCATTGTTACTGGTCTCATTCGAGAGCTCTTAGACTTGTGTTTGCATATCCCCCAGTCTGAGCTTGAGTGCCTTGCTGGTGCCCCGGCATGTGCCAATGCACACCCGGGCATTGGGTTGCTCTATGAGTTCACCGCTTTTTGGCTCATCGACTGGTAGAGAAACTTGGAGAACAAGCGCCGCCCTTGCCGCTGTTACAACAGAATCACCCTCCTCCTCTACAGTATCCAGCCCCTCATCTTCTGCATCTTCCTCCACCACCACTTCCTTGGCCCATGCCACTCAGGGCGTTGGGCGTGGTGGGGGCGGTGGCTAGGGACGTGGCTGGGGCAAGGGGTGTGGCTGTGGTGGTAAAGCCTGTGACACACCTGCTGCACCCAGTGTAGTCACTTGCTGGAACTGCGGTGCATCTGGGCACTCCGTCCCTAAGTGTCCAGCCTCTCATGATGATGCGCGTCTCGCATCCGCCATGCCTTCCCATTGGGTCCGCACCGGCATCAGCTCCTATCCTGCTGCCACAATGTCCACCACCGTGGCACCATCTTCATCCTTCTCTCCTTTTGCATCCGCCCACAGTACCACTCTGGCACCTGTTCAACAACCTACCTCTCAACCTGGTTCCCGGAGTTGGGTGCATCTGTCAGAGAAATCACCACTGTGTGGTCGCAGTTCTGACGTGCCCCGGCAGGTGTTCATTTTGTTCACGACTCTATTTTGTGCAAGTTCTGAGTCTAAGCATGAGCCGTTTGGTTGCCTCACGCTATGTTTGTGGGAGTTGGATAGAGTAGCAAGACAGTCACTTTTGTGAAGCGAATACCGACATTTTGTGTTAGTTTTTGGACATGGATAGTAACTAACGAGTTGTAGGGCTAGTCACAAGCTTCCAAGTGTACCAAACCGCATACGATTCGGTTGACCATAGCTCCCGCTACATCATCCGAAACACATCATCCCAATCCAGCTGCTTAGTTGGCGGTACGCACAATGTCCGCCCGCCGAGACACCCTTACACATCAAGGACCCATCAAAACGCCTTTCTAGAGGCATAGTTGCCCCTACACGTAGTGGCGGTGCCCCCTGTGCTTTTGGGGTACGTTTTGATGAGTAAATCATCGAGTTTGGTCATGATGTGCTTTAGAACCTGTCCGCGGACTTGCAGTTGGAATTTTGACTCTTCCCGAGTCATAAACTGTACTACGGAGTTTGATACTGCGAACCAGGATTTTGGCAAAGTCCCTCAGTAACAACCTGCACTACTGGTTCTGGTGGATCTTATCCACTGGATGCCTTGGCAGTCTTTCGGGGCTAAATGACCATATGTGCATTTCTTACCCATTCTGGTGGATTTCTCACCGACAGTCAAATTCATGGCAGACTCCCCGCACAACTACACACTCTCCAACTTTGGAAGCCCATATCTCCCTCGTTACTTGTCTGATTTTGGTGATTCATCTTTCACCATGTTCAAAAACTTGTTTACTTATAGGAACTTTGATTCGGTCTGGATTTTGAGTACTCTCTAGGCAGCTAGAGTAAAATGTGAGGATTTCCCCCCTCCAGCAGCTTGTTGACGCCTCCCGGCGCCGCACCCAGGCATGCCAAGGGAAAAAACACAACATTCTCTCCCTTGTATCTGCCATGCCCGCTGCTCGTGCTTGTTCTCACTCATCTTCCACTCCATCCTCCAGCCTTTCACAACTGGTCATCCCAAGTCCGGCCAGGCTCATCATCTGCCGATCCACTGGTTGCGCTATGGTCAAGCAATCCACAAGCATGTGGTACGTGCTGCAGTGCTGCAGCACTATCTGTCCTTTGTCCACCATGTCCCATGCGTAATGGTAATGCATGTCCATGTGCTTCGTCATCCTGTGTTGTTGGTGGGCAAGAAAGCGCCGGTATCTTCCTCTTGCACCACCATTGGCTCTTGTTGTGCCACTCCCAGCTCCTCCAGCAACCTGCAAAGCCACACCGCCTCCTTGACCACTTCGGCTAATGCAATGTAATCGAACTCTACTGTGGAGGTCGCAACGCAGTCTTGCTTTCTGCTGCACCGTGTGACAGTTGCACCAATGAGGATGAACACATAGCCGGATGTGGACTTCCCATTTTTCACATCGCCAGCATAGTCTACATCAGTGTAGCAAATCAGACACAAAGGGTCCGACCGTCCTTTGCCCTCAAAACCACGCATGCTACGTCGCCTGCAAGTAGCGGAGGATACGCTTGACCACCTTCTTGTGTAGTGGCCGTGGATTGGCCACATACCTGCTCACTTGGCCCACCGCGTAGGCCAAGTCTGGTCGAGTCGCCACCATGGTATACATGAGGTTTTCCACCACTGATTTGTAGGGCATCTCTGCCAAATCCTCCTTCTCTTCTGTTGTTTCTGCTCCCATTGCCGCACTCAGTTCACACGTTGTGGAGATTGGACTGCCAACTGGTTGCATGCACCTGCATCTGAAGCATTGTCTGCATCCTTTCATGTATTTGCACATACACCCAAATCTAAGCCAGCACCTGTGTCCTCTCCTCTGCTTAAATGTGCACCCATTGATGGATATAAGGTGCCAAAAAAAGTGACCAAAGTGGGTTGCTTGATAAAAATCATCAGGCACAACAGAAGTGCAAGGTTTTGGACAGAGCAAAGACTGACAGAAACAGGCATAGACGGGCATGTGAACAGAGATTTTTGTCATGTCAATCTTGAGAAAGCCAGATAGTACTGACACCATCCCAGACCCATGCAAGAAGAAGGTCAGCCCGACCACCAAACGAGGACGTTAAGGGCGTAACATGGAGTCCTGAGGTAGGGGTCCCATGATGTCAGCATGCAAGAGATCAAGAAAATGAGAGATTTGCGACTTAGAGGTGGAGAAAGGAGAACAATGCATGTTGCTGGGAGCTCAGTCAAGGCAATTAGCAGAGCATGGAGAAGGGAAGGTGAAAATATCCAGCCCATCAAGCGGCTATGTGCATAGCAGGTTGTCAATGGTTGTGGTATGAATGTGACACAAACAACAGTGCAAGAGATCTATATGATCAGGAGAAAGAGGGGAGGGGAAAGAGATAGAGAGAGAGAGCAAGAGAGCGAGAGAGAGCGAAAGAGAGAGAGAGAGAGAGAGAGAGAGAGAGAGAGAGAGAGAGAGAGAGAGAGAGAGA
>SZWC01007194.1:26541-52598 GCA_023375785.1 Penium margaritaceum | reverse complement strand
GAGAGAGAGAGAGAGAGAGAGAGAGAGAGAGAGACAGAGAGAGAGAGATAAGCTTCCAAAGTTGGGGTGTGCCTGTGAATAAGCAACCGGACCGAGTAATGAATGTCAATCTGGGAAAGGGCTGTCAAGGTGTGCTGTGAATGATCCGACGGATGCCAGTAGTACAGCTTGTTACAGAGGGATTTGACCAAAATCCTGGCTCGGAGACCGAAACTCAGTAGTACACTTTGTTACTCGGGGATATTCAAAAATCCGACTGCAGGTCCGCGAATAGCTTTCAAACCGCATCAATCCCCATCACCAAACTCGATGATTAACCCACTGAAACAGACCCGAAAGGCGCCAGGGACACCGCCACTACGTGTAGGGAAATCTGCATTTCCAGAGTGGCGTTTTTGATGGGTCCTTGATGTGTAAGGGTGCCTTAGTGGGCGATGTGGTGTACGCCGCCGACTGAGTGGCTGGTTTGGGATGCCGCGCTTTGGCTAACGTAGGGGGAGCTATGGTGATCCAAATGGCACACAGTTTCGAACGTTGGAGAGCTCATAACTAGCCCTACACATGTTTACGTCATGTCCATGGCCTAAATATTACATTATTCCCTTCGCAAAAGTGACTGTCTCACAACTCTCTTCCACTCCCAGAATCATAGCATGAGGCGACCCGAAAGCTCACACTTAAACTCAGAACCCGCACCAAACCAGAAAGCTGTGAACACCAAGTGCAGACTCATTGGGGAACGTTGGAACTGCCTCCACTCGGGGGTCATTTATTGACAAAGGGCTATGGGCCCACGGCCCTGACCAATCTACTAATTGCTCACGTCTTTGCTGTTATTTTTGTATCCCATGGCCACTGTTATGGCTTAGAGGACAGGTTGCGCATGCACTGCTCCCTTGGAGTAAGTGTCCCACACCTTGTTCATGGTGCAATTCCAAGAGAGACGCCAAGAGTGTAGCGCAATGGATAGCATGTTTGACTTCGGGACAACAGGTTCTGCGATCAAACCTTGATGTGTGCAGGAAGGTTTTTGACCTTCCTACATAGGGGAAGTTTCCTAGACATTTCTCCATGCATGAGGAGGATGTGCCACTTGGCGGTCAGTGGATGCGTCGATTGTCGACCTGGTGAGGTGGTGTGGAGTGGCCACCCCTAAAAAGTGCCATTACCCACACACCTCAGAAGCAAGGCCTAGGACTATATGTACCAGGCTCATTCCTCATTCTTATTGCACAATCTGGCCTTGGATGCTCCTCACAGAGCTGTCCAACAAAGGAACACAAAAAAGAATACACTGGTTGGTCTAAGCCCCAGGAGTTAGTCTCTAATTAGCACCTCACGCGAAAGTGACCAAGTGTTCAGTCAACAGAGTTGCTAGCTGTGGAACCGTGATCTGAGGGTGATATCTTCTCCTAGCTGAAATGCTAGGAGCAGATGGCAGCAGGTGCTATTGTGTCGGCCCTGTTTTGTAGTCCGTTCACCTCAGGCCGGTTGTCAAAGGGTTATGGGCCCACAATGACCAGTTGTAAGGCACGCTTCGCTCAACCTTGGTACGCTCTCTCCAGTTGCGCATGTCAACTCCATCAGCTCCATCAGCTCCATCTGCTGCATCAACTACAATGGTTGGGCTTTCACTTAGCACACAGGGACCAAGGACAAGCTCTGCCCATGGAGGCACGACCCTTGGGTCCCTACCAGGACAAGCTTTGCCCTTGGAGGCAAGACCTTGGGTGTGCTGGTGTGAGTGATCTTCTCTTTCTGCAGGTAGACATCGGCTGGAGGGGTAAGCAACGGAACTGCACCTTCAAACCGGTAGCAGACATCAGCTAACATCAGCCTACATCAGCCTCAACGTAGCAGAGATGCGGATTGCAGAGAAGGGCAGCTAAAGTGGCTGGCCCATCAGGAGCAGTGGGGGCTGCCGCAGGGCAGTCCTCAAACGCAGCAAAGGCTGCCTCAAGGCAGTTCTCAGACTCAAAAATGGCTGCCACAGGGCAGACCACAGGAGTAACCGTGATTGCCGCACTGTCGCAAGTTCTTGGATCTTTGGGGGGAAGCCATGTCTTCGAGGGGAATGACTTCCCACTTTGGGATGGAAGTTCGAACTGGCAATGAACGTGCGTGGATTTATCAAGCTTCTGAAGGGAGAACATCAGGTTCCCGCGGAAGGCTCACCAGGGCACGAGACATGGCTTGAACGAAATGATATTTTCATGTCAGTCCTCAGCAACGCGGTGGCCAAGAAGTATGTTCCTGTCATTGCGGGGTTCCCACTGGCTTCAGATGCTTATGCCAAGCTCAAGCGTGTCTACCAATCCACCTCCCTCAAAAACAGATTAATCATCCTACAACGGCTGAATAGCATGCGGGTGAATGAGGGTAAATCAATCCCCGAATTCCTACAGGAGTTTGGAGGACTCCTTGGCGAGGCTCGCCAGATGAACTGGGACCATGACAAAAACATGCAAGCCATGATACTCCTCATGGCGCTACCGGAGAGATGGAGCCCAATGATCACTGTCATGGGCGGTTGGAGGGAGGATGACCTAACGTACACGGCAGTGTCCGAGTACGTACGGAACGAGGCCATGCACCGTAGCAGAAGTGAGGCTAACTTCTCAGCCTATGCCGCACGCTACCGTGGCCGCGGGAGCAAAGGGTGAGCCTCTGGTCAGAAAGGTGGCAGCGGAAGCGGTGGCGGTGGAGGCAACAATGATGGCAAGGCTCCCAAGCAACAGGGCAACTGCCGCATCTGCGGCAAACCTGGGTACTGGGCAAGAGAGTGCAGGTCGCCAAAGAAGGAAGACGGCGGAAGCGGTGGGAACAAAGGCAGCAAAAAGGGTGGCAAAGAAGCCACCAACATGATGGCACAGATCACGCCTCCGGCAAAAGGAGCGGCGCTGCTCAGGCCAGGAGCCTTCGGGCTGGACTTTGGCACGGACTATCACTCTAGCAATGACCAGGCTGGATTTGTCTCCATCGACCCCACCGAGCGGCGGTTCAGATGCGCAAATGGTAGCGTTGTGAACGCATAGGGCATGGGAGACAAGCTGGTGAGCATCAGCCTCAATGGTGCGGAACCTCCTGTCCATGTAAAAAACAATGGACAACGATATGACTGTGGTGTTCACGCAGAAAAAGGCAGTTTTCCTCAAGACCAAAGACATAAGGGTCCTCAACAAAGAGCTCGTAGCACTGGTTCCACAGGCTGACAGGCTCTACGTGTTGCAGACAACCGTGGCAGATAGCTCTAAAGATGAGGGTCATGCATGTGCGGCAGAGGCAGCGGTCTCGGTACCAACGCATGAGACCAACAACAATGCAGAATGTGACCTCTACCACCAAGGACAAAGATGCTGAGCTGTGGCATAGACGCTTTTGGCACGTTGCAAAGAGCACACTCCAAGTCATGCAGCGACAACAGCTTGTCCGCGACATGGAGGGGTACACAAAGGATGCGACTGGGTGTGGTAAATTGTGTGAACCTTTCCTCCAAGGCAAGACCAAGAGAAAGCGCTTTGAGCGTAATGATCGCTGCATAGAAGCAGCCGTTGACCTGATTCACACAGAGGTGTGTGGACCCTTTCGCACGGTGTCAAACGGTGGCAGCACGTACTTTCTAACCTTCGTCGACGACCACAGCTGCAAGGTGTGGATGTACTTCCTCAAAACCAAGGGAGAGGTCAAAGAGAAGTTGCAGGAGTTTGTCGCCATGGTGGAGCAGCAGACTGGAAAGAAAGTGAAGGCAATGCAAAGCAACAACGGTGGAGAGTATGAAGCATGCAAGGGCTGGTTGCGGCAACACGGGATCAACCAGCAGCCCACAACTCCCTACATACCACAAAGCAATGGTGTGGCCGAGTGGATGAATCACACCATCCTCGGCATGGCGCAGAGTATGCTCTTTGATGCAAAACTCCCATTACGCTTCTGGGAAGATGCAGCAAGAACGTCATGCTACATTTTCAACCTAACTCCTACAGCTGCACTGGGGAGGCGCGGCAAGAAAAAGGGCAAGCAACAGATGACGCCACAAGAAGTATGGTCAGGGAAGAAGCCGGACGCATCACACCTCAAAGTCTTTGGCTACATCCCATGGGCAAAGGTCCAGGTGGGAGAGGGTGGTAGCAAGTTGGATGCAAGAGCGCGAAAGTGTGTGATGGTGAGCTATGAGACAGCCCACAAGACCTACCGCCTCTGGGACCTGGTAGCAAGAAGACTCATCACCTGCTGGGACGTGACCTTTGACGAGAGGAAACCAGGCAATGAAGAGATTCTTGATCCCACACAAGCTCCAAAACAGGGAGAGTGGTTGTTGCTCCTGGATTCAGGAGACCAAGCTCCCGAAAACTGGCAAGTTGTGCCAGTGTGGCAGGCCGTGTAGAATAGTGGCGTGGCAGGGAGAGCGGCCGCGCATGCTGACACAGCGGCGAGCTCCGACACAGATTCGGAGATGTCCGAGGCCTCTGGGACCACCTCGGAGGCTAGTAGCTCTTCACAAGAGGAAACGTTAACTTCAGGGCAGCCAGCAGCATAGGAGCAACAGCAAAGCAAAGATGAGGAACCAGGAATGCAACGTCGCAGCAAATGGTAGAGAAAACAAACGCCAAAGTATGACGCTGACACCGGAAGCTTGACTGGACTGAGCTTGCCATGTTTGGCTCACGGAGAGCCGCTTACTACAGCTAAGGCGCTGGTAAGGCCCAATATGGCCAAGTGGAAGGAGGCGGTGGACAGCGAGCTCGCGTCCATCGAAGAAAATGGCACATGGGTGTTGGTGGACAGACCCACTAATGCTCACGTGGTGGGCCCAAAGTGGGTGCTCAGGCTGAAGCGGAAGTAAGATGATAGCACCGACAAGTACAAGGCAAGGGTCATGGCAATAGGATTCTCACAACGTGTGGGATCTGAGTACGATGAAAGCTTTGTACTGATTGTTATGTTTGCCTCCACGAGGTCCTTGCTTGCCGTCGCTGCCACCGAAGACCTTGACATCCACCACATGGATGTGAAGACAGCTTTCCTTTACGGGAAACTCGACAAAGAGGTGTTAATGGAGGTACTGAAAGGTGTCAAAGCACCTGAGGGTAAGGTGTGCAAGCTGGTGAAGGTGTTGTATGGGATGAAACAGGCCCCACAAATCTGGTATAAGGAGATGGACAGCTTCATGGCTGAGATCTCTTTCGCGCACTGCAAGAATGACCCCAGCGTCCATGTGCGGGAGGGCAAACGTGGCTTGCTGCTCGTGGCGCCATACGTGGACGATCTAACCATGTGTTCTTCCTTGCAGGAGGCCCTCACGGACCTCAAGAAAAATCTGGCCAGCAGGTTCAAGATGAAGGACATGGGTCCTCTTGAGTACTACCTCAAGAATGGCGTCCACCGCAACCGCAAAGCAGGTACCATTGAGCTCAACCAGAGCAAGTACATCATGGATGTCTTGAAGCGCTACAGCATGGAGGAATGCAAACCTGCCAGCACACCCATGCAAGCTCTCCTCCTCCATGTCACCAAGCAACGAGGCACACCGGCGGGAGATGCAAAACATTGTGTACCAGTCCGCCGTTGGGAGCCTCATGCATGCGATGGTGGGGACGCGACCTGACATTGGTTATGCGTTGGGCCAGGTGAGAAGTTTTGTGGCCAACCCTGGGCCAACCCTGGGCTGGACACACTGGCAAGCTTTGAAGCAGATTTTTTGCTACCTAGAAAAGACTCGACATGTGGGACTTCGGTTTGGAGGTCTAGAAGGATCAGACTCACTGCGGCTGACGTGCTACAGTGACCCGGACTGCGGAGGCCGGATTGACAACAAGAAGTCTACCTCAGGCTTTGTCTGCCTTCTCCACAGTGGTGCGGTCTCGTGGGCAAGCAGGAAGCAAGATTGTGTCTCCCTTTCTACTGTTGAGGCGCAGTACATTGCAATCCTCGAAGTGTGCAAGGAAACACAGCGGCTTCGCAGTTTTCTTGATGAGATCAAGGCACCACGAGAGGAAGCAACGGTCATCCGCATCGACCTCCAAAGTGCCATTGCTATGGCAGAGGACAACATGATCTCCTGGCGTACGAAGCACATCAACATTCGATACCACTATTCACGTGACCTTGTTGCCAAGGGTGTCGTGGAACTGGAGCACATGGCAACCAAGAAAATGCTTGCGGACTTCTTGACAAAGCCACTGGACAAGGACTTGCATGTTGCAGGGGCTTGAGGAATCAACATGGTACACACAAGAGATGAGAACTAAAGACCAAGACAGCTTATGTGCACAAAAACAACGCAGAGCTATGGGTTCATGCGGAAGAAAATTGCCACGGTAGGTGGCCTGAGGTGCAAGGGAGAGATTGTTGTTCTTTTATGCCCCATGGCCACTGCTATGGCTTAGTGGACAGGTTGGGCATGCACTGCTCCCTTGGAGTAAGTCCCCCAAACCTTGTTCATGGTGCAAGTCCAAGCGAGATACCAGGAATGTAGTGCAATGGATAGCATGTTGGCCTTAGGGACAACAGGTCCTGCGATCAAGCCTTGATGTGCGCAGGAAGGTTTTTAACCTTCCTGCATAGGGAAAGTTTCCTAGACATTTCTCCATGCATGAGGAGGATATGTCACTTGGCGGTCAGTGGATGAACCAATTGGCAAGCTGGTGAGGTGGTGTGGAGTGGCCACCCCCAAAAAGTGCCACCACCCAAACACCTAAGAAGCCAGGCCTAAGACTATATGTACTAGGCTCATTCCTCAATTCTAATTACACAATCTTGCCTTAGATGCTCCTCACAGAGCTGTCCAACTAAGGAACACTGTAAAGAAGACACTGGTTGGACTAAGCCCTAGGAGTTAGTCTCTCAGTAGCACCTCGCGCGAAAGTGACCAAGTGTTAAGTGGACACAGTTGCTAGCTGTGGAACCGTGATCCAAAGGGTGATATCTTCTCCGGGCTGAAATGCTAGGAGCAGACGACAGGTGCTATTGTGTCATTGATGACTACAGTTGAAAACTGTACGTGTACTTCATGAAGTAGAAAGGAGTGGTCGTGGAGTGGCTAAAGGAGTATACCGACACCGTGGAGAGGCAGAGTGACCAGAAGTTCAGGGTGCTATGCAGCAACAACGACAGATAGTAGGTGGGTTGTAGCAGTTCGATGAAGCAGTAGGGCATAAAATGGGAACAAACTATGCCGTATCTGCCTTAGTCAAATGGCGTGGCGGAACAGGCAAACTGGACGCTGTTGAACATGGTACGGACCATGTTGGTGGACGCGGAATTGCTGCACGGCTTCTGGGTGGAAGTTGTGCGTACGGCAAGCTACACCATCAACCTCGCACCTGTAGCGGTGTTGAAGGGGAAGAGCGGCTGGAAGATGCCGCATGAGGTTTGGAGCGGGCGCAAGCCAAGTGTGGCACACCTAAAAGTGTTTGGGTGCAAGGTGCACGCAATGGTGCAATTACATTGTGGCACGACAACAAGCTCGAGCCGTGGGAAAAGTCGTATCTCTTCCTTGGCTGTGAGAGCATGCATAAGGTGCACCGGCTCTACGAAATGTGCAAGGAGGAGGTAATCCGCAGCCGAGACTTTGAGTTTGACTGGCAGCAGAGTTACATCAATAGCAACGACGTGGGCATGATGGACTCTCCAAAAACTGGGGAGTGGTTCTAGCTCCTTGCTTACGAGAAGGAGCCGGCGGACGCCGAAGTTGAGGATGCAGCATCAGAGCAGGATGGTGCACCAGCAGTGGCATCTAACACGGAGGACTCCAAAGATGATAAAGCTTGTGAGGAGATCCACCGGAAAGATTCGGTGGATGAGGCACCATGGGTGCTAAGGCGCGCACTCATGACGGAGTGTGCACTCGGCGTCGGTGGAAAATCCACTTAACGCGCCGTCCATTTGGGTGATGTTTTTCCAGAGCAGGAGAGATCCTTGGGGAGCCCTCCGGTCGATGATTAACTAGAGCGTGCAGAGTCTGATGGACCTTGGCAGAGCGATGATGCGCCACAAAACTACAGTAATGCAGCGGGAGGGAGCAAAAGCGGAAATGCGCTCCGACGCAAGCATCAGTCGATGGATTGGCATGATGCGGTTCATGTTGATTGCATCAATGGAGCCAGCTACTGTGCAAGAGGCACTTGCAGAGCCCAAAGGGGAACCATGGGAGGCAGCAATCAAATCAGAGCTGGCATCCATCATAGAAATGAAACGTGGGAGCTGGTTGACAGGCCGAAACATGCCAAAGTCACTGGCTCAAAGTGGGTCTTTAAGACCAATCCCATAAAGCCAGGTGTGGTTGAAAAATACAAGACCTGGATAGTGCTAAAGGGATACGCACAATGCAAGGGCCAGCACTACGATGAGACAATTGCTCCCGTTGCCAAGTTCACAAGCATTCGGGTGATCCTTGTGGTGGCGGCCACGAAGGACATGGAGCTCCACCAAATAGACGTAAAGACGGCATTCCTCAACGGCATCATAGGTAAAGCGATCTACATGGAGGTGCCGGAGGAGGTACAGGCACCGGAGGGCAAGGTGTGTAAGTTGGGGAAGTCCTTATACCGGCCAAAACAATCGCCCAGATGCTAGTACCAACAGATGGACAACTTCAAGGCACAACTCGGCTTCAAGCGTTGTGAGTTGGATCATAGCGTGTACGTGCAGCGCCGCAAAAAACTCCATCATATTGTCGCATTTTACATGGATGACCTGATTTTGTGCTCAACGGACCCGCCAAGCCTACAACGGCTGAAAGAGCAGTTGAGCAGCGAATTCTACATGTCGGACATGGGTGGACTGGAGTACTACGTGAAACCAGAGGGTGTGCACGCTTGAGCTGGGGCAGGCCAAATTCGTGGACGAGATGCTGAAGCGGTAAGGCATAGAGGATTCCAAACCTTGGCAGTCCGGTCTCCACGACTTGTGAACTGAGTGTGGCAATAGTGCCACAGATTAAAGAAGAGCGAGAGGATGTGGCAGGGATTTCCTACGAATCGGCGGTGGGAAGCCTCACGTATGCCATGGTGGCGACCGGACGTGGCCTACGCGGTGGGCCAAGTGAGCATGTGTGTGGCCAATCCAGGGCCACTACACTAGCAGGTGGTCAAGCGCATCCTCTGCTACCTGCAGGCGACGCGGCACACGCGCTTGAGGTTCAACGGCAAGGGGCGGGCAGACCCCTTGAGTCTGGTCTGTTATATGAATGCACACTGTGCTGACGATGTGGACAAGCGGAAGTCCACATGTGGCTACGTGTTCTTTCCTGCTGGTACAACGGTCTCGTGGTGTAGCAGAAAGCAGGACTACATAGCCACCTCTACAGTGGAAGCAGCCTACATTGCACTAGCCGAGGCGGTCAAGGAGGCAGTGTGGCTCCGCAGGTTGCTAGGGGAGCTGGGCGTGTTGTATCTAGAGCCTACGGTCGTGCAAGAGGACAACACTGGCTCAATCTCATTGACCAACAACATGACAACATAGGAGGCCAAAGCACATCGATGTGCGTTATCACTCGAATGGGACATGGTTGAAAAGGGGCAGGTGGGGCTACAACACTACAGCACGCACAACATGCTTGCCGATTGCTTGACCAAAGCGTAACCCGCGGACCGGCAAGCAATGAACGTGGCCGGGCTTGGGATGACCAGCTATGATGAGTTGGAGAGTGCAGCTGTAGATGAGTGAGAGAAAGGAGGAGCACAGGGCATGGCAGGTGCAAGGGAGAGAATGTTGGAGATTTTCCCCTCTGTATGCTCAAGGGCGGCACAGGGAGGCGCCGACGAGCTGCCAGAGAGAGAGGAAAATCCTCGCAGCTGGATCTAGCGGCTCAAGAATTGATTGAACCCTAGAAATGGAGGGTAGCCCCAAAAAGTAGAGGAGTTGCTGAATCTGATGGAATTTGTTTCATTGGAATTGGAAAAGTAACGAGGGAGATATAAGCTTCCAAAATTGGGATGTGTGCGGCTCTGGCATTCAGACGCAGTTTGACTGCCAGTAAAAAATCTGTTGAAGATTGCCCCTCTACATGCCCAACTGCAGCGACTAGAGGCGCCGCCGAGCCGCCAAAGAGAAAAAATTCCTTGTCGTTGGATATGGTGACTTGAGGATTACTTGGATCCTAAAATGATGGATTTTCTCTTGAATTGGACACGTTGCTGAATCTGGTGGAAGTCGTTTCACTGAAATTGGACTAGTAACGAGGGAGATATGGGCATCCAAAGTTGGGGTGTGCGCGGTGGCTCTTGGAGCTGGCCGCGGTTCGACAGCCGGTGAATAATTGACTGGAACGAGTAACAAAATGCCATCTGAAAATTTTTCTCCGGAAGGACTGCCGAGGCGTCCGGTGGATGATCCGCCGGATTCAGTTGTACAGTTTTGTTACTAAGGGACTTTGCCAAAAGCCTGGGTCCGAGTCTGAAACTCAGTAGTACAGTTTATTACTCGGGGACTTCGTCTAAACTTCGACTGGAGGTCCGCGAACAGGTTTCGACCCACATCAATCCCCATCACCAAACTTGACCATTAACTCATCGAAACAGACGCCAAAGGCACAAGGTGCGCCACCATTACGCGTAGGGACATCTGCGCCTCTGGAATAGCGTTTTGATGGGTCCTTGATGTGTGAAGGCACCTCGGCGGGCGACGTGGTGCGCGCCGCCGACTGAGCGGCTGGTTTCGAGTACTGCGCTTTGGCTGACGCATCGGGAGCTACGGTGATCCGAATCGCACACGGTTTGGTTCGTTGGAGAGCTCATGACTAGCCCTACAAGTTTTTAGATCATTTCCATGTTTATAAACTAATGCAAAATCACGTTCTTCCCTTTGAAAAAATGACTGTCTCACATTTGTCTTCAACTCCCAGAAACACAATGTGAGGCGACTTAGAATGCTCACGCTTGGACTCAGAATACTCGCACAAAACATAGCCATGAGCATTGAAGACCCGTCGGGCCACGTTGGAACCACACCCTGGTTTTTGACAAAGGGTTATGGATACATAGCCCTGACCGGTCTACAAATTGTTCACGGCTTTTGCGGCAGACGGGATTGTTGTCTGGGACGATATCGACGTCAAGCTCTGAGGTTTCGAAGTTGAAGACTGCGCAAATGGCGCAGAAGGAGAGGCAACCCATCTAGAAGTATGCAGGTGGCCCTGGCCACGGGCTATGGAGGTGGCACTTCGAGCTACACCTCGTGCAGAAGGGGCTACTGGAGGTCATGAAGGGAACAAAAGTCCTCGACAAAGCGACGGCGACGGAAGCGCAGAAGGAGGCCTTCGCAAAGAAGAACACGGAGGCGCTCATGCTGCTGGTGTCCGGGACGGCCGAGTCGCAGTGGGGTTGCTTCCAGAGCTGCAAGCAGTCAGCCGAGGCTTGGCAAAACCTTTATGCCATCCATCAATCCAAGTCAATGGCGAACAAAATCTTTGCAATGAAATGACTCCTGACCGTGAGAATATAGGAGGGAGATGATTTCATCGCCGCCATGTAGGAGATCGAGTCGCTTGTCTCATAGTGCAATGACGTTGGGTGGAAGATCAACACGTAGCAGCAGGCGATGGCCCTCCTCATGGCCCTTCTTGATGGTTGGAGCCCTCTCATTACTGTGTAGGGAGGATGGGTAGAAGACAAGCTCACCTATGGCGCGGTCACATAGTCGCCGAGTACATGCGCAACGAGGCGCATCAACGGAGCTGCGGGGAGTCCTCGTCGTCCTCATCGGCCCTTGTCACCAAAACACGTGGTGGCAGAAGCGGGGCCAAGGGAGATGGCGGACATGGCGGCGGCAAGGAGGGCGCTAAGAAGGGTGCGTGCCGAAATTGCGGCAAGGAGGGCCACTAGGCCCGTGAGTGCACCGAGGAGGCAAAGGCAGGCAGCAAGGATGCCAAAGGCAAGAAGGCGCTCCTCAACAATACTCTAAACCACTACCTCAAGAAGGCCAACCGGCGATGCCTTGAATCTGGAGCGGAGAAGCATACCCAGGTCTAGAAGGTCGGGTTCATCAACTACACCAAGTCCATCAAATCCCAGGTGGTCCTGAACGACAAGGTCTAGCCGGCGGCTGGCCAAGGAGACGTGGACTTGGAGGTGGTGGTTGGCGGAAAGCGGGTGCAATGCATCATCAAGGACGTGCAACACGTGCCTGTTTTGGCTGGCATTCTAAGTATGAGCCGCCTGACTGACAAGGGGTACGAGGTGCTCTTCAGGAGAAGAGGGGTAGTCGTGCGGAAGCACGGTGGCAGCGAGCCCGTGCTGGAGGCTAAGTGTGAGGGAGGCCTCTACATTGTGGAGACCAAGGTGATCCCCGCGGCGACAGACTCAGCAGACCTGCAGGAGTGCACCGTCAACCTGGCCAAAGGAGGGGGAGCTGATGTGGAGCTCTGGCACCGACAACTGGAGCATTCCTCACTCGCAGTCGTGAAGGAGATGGCGAGGCGCAAGCTGGTACACAACCTCGTCATCGACGGTGTGAAAGAGGCGACAGATGCAACAAAGCACAAAAAGTGCGAGCCTTGCATTTTGGGCAAGGCGCAGCGCAAACCGTTCAACGAGAATGTGAATTGCGCCTCAGACCTGCTGGAGGTCGTGCACAGAGACGTGTGCGGACCATTCAAGATGGCGTCAAAGAGCGGCGCGCATTACTTTGTCACCTCCATAGATGAATACAGTAGAAAATTCTACGTGTACTTCATGAAGCGGAAAAGAGAGGTCCTGGACCGGCTGAAGGATTATGTCACCGCGGTGGAGAGGCACACTAATCAGAAGGTAAGAGCACTACGCAGCGACAACGGCGGAGAGTATGTGGGCTGTAGCGGGTGGATGAAGCAGCAGGGCATAAATGGGAACAGAAAATGCTGTATTTGCCTCAGTCAAATGGCGTGGCGGAGCAGGCAAGCTAGACGCTGCTGAACATGGTAAGGACCATGTTGGTGGATGCGGAATTGCTGCAAAGATTTTGGATGGATGCTGTGCGTACGGTGATCTACACCATCAATCTCACTCCTACAATGGCGCTAAAGGGGAGGAGTGGCTGGAAGACGCCGCAGGAGGTTTGGAGCGGGTGCAAGCCAAGTGTGGTACACCTGAAAGTGTTTGGGTGCAAGGCACACGCAGTGGTGCATGTTGCACAGAGGTGCGCCAGCAAGCTAGAGCCACGGGCAAATTGTTATCTTTTCCTTGGCTATGAGAGTGCGCATAAGGCATAGAGGCTTTACAACATGTGCAAGGAGGAGGTAATCCATAGCCAAGACATCGAGTTTGATGAGTAGTAGATCTACATCAGCAGCATGGACGCGGGCGTGGTGGACTCTCAAAAGACGGGGGAGTGGTTCCAGCTCCTTCACTACTTGAAGGAGCTGGCGGATGCCACAGTTGAGGATGCGGCATCAGAGCGCGAAGGTGCACCAGTGGTGGCAGCCAAATCGGAGGACTCCGATGACAATCAAGCTAATGAGGAGATCCACCGGAAGGATCCGGTGGATGAGGCACCAAGAGTGCCAAAGCGCGCACTCCATGCAGAGTGTGTATCGGATATTGGTGGAAAATCCACGGGACGCGCCGGTCGTTCGGTCGATGTTTTGCCGGAGTGAGAGAGATCGTTAGGGAGCCATCTAGTTGATGATTCACCGAAGCGTGCCGAGTGGGAGGGATCGCATCGGAGCAACGATGCGCCACCAAAACTATCGCGCCGCAGCGGGAGGCAGCGGAAAGCGGGGAAGCGCTTTGACGCAAGCACCGGTCGATGGATTGGCATGACGTGGTGTATGCTGGCTCTATCAACGGAGCCGACTACCATGCAAAAGGCGCTTGCACGGGCCAAAGGGGATCAATGGGAAGCAGCCATCAAATCGGAGCTGGCGTCCATAACAGAAAATGACACGTGGGAGCTAGTTGACAGGTTGAAAGATGCCAAGGTCATCGACTCAAAGTGGGTCTTTAAGACCAAGCTCACAAAGGAAGGTGTGGTTGACAAATACAAGGTGCGGCTGGTGGTCAAGGGATACACACAGTGTAAGAGCGAGAAAACGATGAGACGTTCACTCCCGTCGCCAAGTTCAAAAGCATCCGGGCGATCCTTGCGGTGGCGGCCGCGAAGGACATGGAGCTCCACCAAATGGACGTAAAGACGGCTTTCCTCAACGACATCATAGACAAGGAGATCTACATGGAGGTGCCAAAGGGGGTGGAGGCGCCGGAGCGCAAGGTGTGTAAGCTACGGAAGTCCTTGTACGGGCTAAAACAATCACCCAGATGCTGGTACCAATAGATGGACAGCTTCATGGCACAACTCGGCTTCAAGCGGTGTGAGGCGGATCACAGCGTGTACGTGTGGCGTGATAAACAGCTTCACCAGATCGTTGCACTCTACGTGGACAACCGGATTTTGTGCTCGACGGATCTGCCGAGCCTACAACGGCCAAAAGAACAGCTAAGCAGCAGATTCTAGATGTCAGACATGGGAGAGCTCGAGTACTACCTCGGGGTGAGCATCATGCGGAACCGAAGGACGCACACACTTGGGCTGGGGCAGGTCAAATACGTGCCTGAGGTGCTGACGCGGTACGGCATGGAGGACTACAAACCAGTTGGCAGTCCAGTCTCCACGACCTGTGAACTGAGTGCAGCAATGGCGCCGCAAACAAAAGAACTGCGGGAGGATATGGCAGAGGTGCCCTACCAATCCACGGTGGGTAGCCTCATGTACGCCATGGTGGCGACTCGACCGGACTTGGCCTACGCGGTGGGCCAAGTGAGCAGGTATGTGGCCAATCCAAGGCCACTAAACTGGCAGGCGGTCAAGCGCATCCTCCGCTACCTGTAGGCAACGCGGCACGCACGCCTGAGGTTCGACAGCAAGGGGTGGACGGACCCTTTACGTCTGGTCTGCTATACGGATGTAGACTACGCTGGCAATGTGGACAAGCAGAAGTCCACATCCGGCTACGTGTTCTTCCTCGCTGGTGCAGCGGTCTCGTGGTGCAGCAGAAAGTAGGACTGCATCGCCACCTCTACAGTGGAAGCAGAGTACATCGCGCTGGCTGAGGCGGTGAAGGAGGCGTTGTGGCTCTATAGGCTGCTGGGGGAGTTGGGTGTGCCGCAACAAGAGCCTACGGTGGTGTAAGAGGACAACACCGGCTCAATCTCGCTAACCAAAAACTCAACGCAGTACAGGAGGAGGAAGCACATCGATGTGCGTTATCACTATGCACAGGACATGGTTGAAAAGGGGCAGGTGGTGCTGCAGCACTGCAGCACGAACAACATGCTTGCGGACTGCTTGACCAAAGCGCAACCCGTGGACCGGCACGCATTGAGCGTGGCCGGACTTGGGGTGACCAGCTATGATGGGCTGGAGGGCGCAGCGGAAGATGAGTGAGAGCAAGAAGGAGCAGCGGGCATGGCAGGTGCAAGGGGGAGAATGTTGAAGATTGCCTCTCTACATGCCCAAGTGCGGCAACGGGAGGCGCCGCCGAGCCGCCAGCAAATTGAGGATTCCTTTGATCCTAAAATGAAGGATTACCCCTGAAAGTTGAAAAGTCGCTAAATCCGGTGGAAGTTGTTTCACTGGAATTGGACTAGTAAAGAGGGAGATATGGGCTTCCAAAGTTGGGGTGTGTGCGACGTCTGTGGGAGCTGGCCGCGGTTTGACTACCAGTGAATAATTAACTGGAACGAGTAACAAAATGCCATCTGGGGATTTTGCTCTGGAAGGACTGCCGAGGCGTTCGGTGGATGATCCGCCGGATTTAGTAGTGCAGTTTTGTTACCGAAGGACTTAGCCAAAAACCTGACTCGGAGTCCGAAACTATGTAGTACAATTTGTTACTCGGGGACTTCAAAATTCCAACTGGAGGTCCGCGAACAGGTTTCGACCCACATCAATCCCCATCACCAAAATCAATGATTAACTCATTGAAACAGACCCCAAAGGCCCGATGTGTGCCGCCACTATGCATAGGAACATCTGCTCCTCCGGAATGGCACTTTGATGGGTCCTTGATGTGTGAAGGCACCTCGACGGGCGACGTGGTACGCACCGCCAACTGAGCGGCTGGTTTGGGGTACTACGCTTTGGCTAACGTAGTGGGAGCTACGGTGATCCAAATTGCACACAGTTTGGTGCGTTGGAGAGCTCATGAATAGCCCTACAAATATTTAGATTATGATCTGTTAAAAAACCAATGCAAAGTCGCATTCTTCCGTTTACAAAGTGACTGTCTCACATTTGTCTTCAACTCCTAGAAACATAGCGTGAGGTGACTAGGAAGCTCACGCCTAGACTCAGAACATTCACACAAAACATAGCCGTGAGCACTGAAGACCCGTCGGGCCACGTTGGAACCGCACCCCGGTTTCTGACATAATCGACCGGACCAAGTAATGAATGTCCATCTGGGGATTTTGCTCTGGAATGGCTGTCGAGGCGTCTGGTGAATGATTTACCGGATGCCTGTAGTGCAGTTTGTTATTGAGAGACTTTGCCAAAATCCTGGCTAGGAGTTAGAAACTTAGTAGTACAGTCTATTTTCGGGGACTTAGTCAAAATTCTGACTGCAGGTCCGCAAACAGGTTTTGAACCATATAAATCCCCATCACCAAACTCGAAACAGACCCCAAAGGCGCGAGGGGCACTGCCACTACGTGTAGGAACATTTGCGTCTCCAAAATGGCATTTTGATATGTCCTTGATGTGTGAGGGCGCCTCGGCGGGCGACATGGTGCCGGAGGGACAAGGGACGAATGAACCAGAATTGAGTATTGAAGCTGAGGACCAGGATGAGGATGAGGAATTGGAGGAGGAGGCTTCAGGGCCTTGCGCAAGATGCAAGAAGGATATCAGAAGGGGAGAGGAGGTGCTATGTGAGGGTTGTGAGGCAGAGATGCATGTGGACTGCTGTGATGGGGAGCTCCAACAGCAGTTTGATTACAGGATGTGCCAGGTCTGCGCTGCGGTCTTGAGGAGAGAAACTGGGGAAGATAGCTAGGTGGAGAGGGAAAGGGAAGCAACGAAAAGGATCATCACAGGGGAAAAGATCATCAAGCCTTCCCCTGGAATGAAGGAAGAGCAGGAGCCCTGTGGATATTGTGACCAGCTCACCGACGCAACCACCCCCATTCGGTGCTTCAAGTGTAGGCGGCACGTGCACCCTGCCTACCAGGAGCTGCAGGTAAGAGCACGCCAACAAGTAATAGGCTGCAGAATATGCGGACCAGCGATGCTGGTCAGGGCGGACAGGGAGGAGTAGAAGGAAAAGAGAACAGGGCCCAAGCAATGGGTGGAAAGGTGCGCAACCTGCAGACAGCCCCACAACCCCCTGGAGGTCATATGGTGTTAGGAGTGCAAGGGGCCCCTTCATCGTGGCTGTGGCACCAAGATCCCAGGGATAGGGTTGCACAGAAAGCCCTGCTTGCAGGAATTGGCTGATCAGGCAAAGGAAGGAAGAGGCGAAAACCGGCGCCCGATGTCCCTGGTGTAGAGGAAGTGGAAGCCTGCGGAAAGTGCTCCTGGCCGGTCAGAACACAGAAGAAGCGGTACTTTGTGTGCAGGGCGGCCCCGGCTTGCACGCCTCACCTGAAAGGAAGGTTGGAGAAGGAGAAGGAACAGGTTGGGGAGGGTCACAGAGCATCAGGGCTGGACTGGGATCTGTACTACACCGATTGCGGCAGCCGTAGGGCAAGCGAGTGGTGCGAGGGCTGCAAGGAACCACTTCATCGACAATGCGGAGAGGTTCTACCAAGAGTGGGGCATCGTTGCAAGAAATGTGTGGGGAGGATGTGGCTGCTTGAGGCCCAACGGTAGCGGGAGCGGCAGGAAGAGGCAGGAGACAAGCGAGTAGCGGGGGAGATGATGAAACTAGTGAGTTTGCATGCGGCGAACCACCCGGTGGAGCAGCTTTATCGCAATGTTGTCGCATAGCTGGGAGAAGAAGGGGTGGCGGCTAGGTACGCCCTGTTGGTCATGCGGGCACTGGGGTGGAATAACACTCCTCAGGTGAGGGAGGGAGTTTTAAGGATTGTGTCGCGAGCGCTGCGGATGACGCCGATGTGGTGTGAGTTGAGGGAAATGTGGCAGCCAGCAACCTCACACCCACACTCCCGTGGAACTGCGGTGCGACGCGACGCCCCACCACCAAAGTCAAGCCTCAAGGCGCAACGGCGTACCAGGCACTCCGAGCCCTGCGCGTCTAGGGCGGAAGTCTGACGATCGTGGGAGGATGGCAGTGGCCACACACTCAAGCACGACACACCGGCCCCTTGCTCTGGGCGATGTTACACCGGCTGTACAGACTGATCAAAAGGGGGCCACCATCCACAGGCAGGTAGGACAAGGATCAGTGAGGTGTGTGCATCGCCCCTCAGTAGCACGGGGTGCAGCACAGGAAGCATTGCCGAGGGGATCAAGCGGATTAACAGTGGGTGCTGCGGACGAGGGAATCGTGCGAGGAGGTTGGACGGATGAAGGTGCGGCCGGAAGATGAGGATTGTCCAAGGATGATGGGTGATGAGAGGCAAGCGGAATTCAGGTTGTGGAAAGGACACCACAAGGAGTGAGTTTCCTGTGGTTTGAGAAGCGAGTGTTGAAGAATGTTTGAAAGTGCGCTCACTGCAAGCGGCACGTACACCCGAAGTGCCGCGCCACAGGATGGGACCAGGGGTGGTCATGCATCCTATGCTTCAAGCAGAGTCTTTGGTTTTTCCCCAAAGGTGGGCGTGGTGACCGGGCGTGATCACAACATCCTTGTGGGGCTCATATGCTGTGGCTGCAAGAAGGAGCACGCGCCCTCTATCTTGAATTGCGGATATTGCAAGCAAGCAGCACACAGAACATGCATAAAGACCAATGCAAAGGCAAAGGAGAACTGCAGTATCTGTTGGATACGGCTGCGCACCGGAACTGCAGGCGGGTAACAGCCCAGCTGCCCAGAAAATCTCGAGGGAGTGACTCCCTGGTGTGAGGAGTGTGGACTCTTTGCGCACAGTGAGTGTGTGAGGAAGGTGGGAGAGAGGAGGCTGCGGCACGACCTCCTCTGTGAACAGAGTGATGAGGCCAGAAGGAGGATGCAGGCAGAACAGAGGGAGGTGGCGCGTAGGCTGTTGGAGTACCCCAGAGCAGGGACAGAGGAGGAGGGGAGAAAGGTAACACTGTGCCAGAGCCCCAAGGCACGAAATGACGGCATGCGGTAGGAGGGGCTACACAGAGAGCTGTATTCTCTTGAAGGGACAAGATGGGAGGAGGAGGAGTACCCGTTGCCAGGGGAAGGAGCCACAAAAGAGGAGGAGCCTGTGCAGGGAGATAGAAAGAATGTATGGCATCAGTGACAGCACATGATTCACTGGAGAAGGAGGATGGTGGGATGGACGAAAGAGGAGAGAGGTGGATGGACGGGGAAGTCCAGCTTGTTTTGCGGGTGTAGGGTACAACAGTGCTAATGGAGTTTCATCCATCCACCGAAAAGGAGAGGGAGAGGTCACTTGGGGTAGCAGTTTGGGTAAGAGAAGGGTTGGTAGATAATACACTGGCAGTCGGAGAAGGGCCAGAATATTAAGAGGGGTGCGGTTTACATCCTGGATGGCGAAGCCAGAGTAGGAAGGGTGAATAGATATTGTCGCCCCGCCAGGCAACAATGGAAGGCAAGGAGGTGTGCCAAAGCTCTCTTGATGGCAACAGAGCCAGGGCGAACCTCGATGAGAGGTGCGTCCGTCGAGACTGATGGAAACTGGGGCAGTCCTCAGGAAGGTGATCAGGCTTACTAAGAGCCGCCTAGGCAGGACCAACTGTTTCTGAGAGGGAGTTGCAGGTTGCACAGACAGAAATTATGGAAGCAAATGCAGGTTTGCAGAAAACGTCAATATCTGAATGGACTCTTCAGTGAGAATTTCTATAGATCACAGCTTTGTAACAAGTCCTTATGTGCCTCATTTGGCTAAGGGAGCACTGAGATACACTCTGTCAAAGTTGACCCTCTAGCACACTCTCCTAGCCTTGCGGGATGAGCGGCAATCACCTTGTCACACATGAGAATCATATCTCACACCACCTGTACGGCCAAGAATCATGGACTTCTCCTTCCTTGAAGTCCCTTGGACGTCCTCCAACTGGCTTTTCTCCTTGAAGGCCGCTCTCAGTCGTCCTGGTCAATAGTTTTGCCGTCTTTTGAGCTGAAAGTGCTCAGATCGTGGCTTAAACCCAACCTATGATCTCCAAACTTTTGAAATCCATATCTCACTCAAACGGACTCCAAATTGTGTTCCGTAAAGTGTGTTGGAGCCTGTAAAGCATTCTCTTTTCAGCTGTTAAGCCAGTTGATTTTTATCAATAAACCTTTTTTTTCCTTCACTTTCAGGCACCCTCATATTCATCATTCTCCAATTTTGTGAAAGTGAAAATGACACAATTCTGCACTGTCCCCTGAGCTCCTGAAAGCGGTGCACTGCCAGAGGCTTAGTCAGGAAGTCTGCCAACATCATGCTTGAAGGGCAGAATTTGATTTGCATCACCTGCTTCGCGACGAGCTCGCGGATGAAGTGGTATCGCAAGTCGATGTACTTGGTGCGGAGGTGGAATTCTGCATTCTTGGTCAGAGCCATGGCCCTCATGTTGTCACAATAGATGGTGGTCGCTGGGGTCTGCTGCTGTCCAAGGCCTTCCAGCAGCTCACGCAGCCACACCGCTTCCTTTGCTGCTTCACGCAGGGCGATGTAACATGCTTTGGTGGAGGAGAGGGCGACACACTCTTGCTTCTTTCTCTTCCAAGTCATTGCACCTCCCCCAAGCAGAAACACAAAACCACTGGTCGACCTCCTTGTGTCCAGGTCACCTCCCCAATCTGCATCGCTGTAGCAGATGAGGATGGGGCTGTTGTTTCCATTGAAGGTGAGGCAAAGGCTGGTCTTGATTTCAAGACCTAAACATGGGAGAGCTCAATTGATACCTTGGTCTTTGGCACACCTCCCTGCCTCCCATCGTCGCCTGTTGATGTCAAACCTGGCAACAAGAGACTGTTTCACATCGTCCAAAAGAGACTTGGAGTCAGATACAATGAGCAGATCATTAACATAGAGCAAGATAATGACCTGGCTTGCCTCTTGCATGCGCCCATAGACTGCATGGTCAGCTTCACTGCGCACAAAGCCAAGGCCAGCCAGCTGCTCATCCATCTTGTGGTACCATGCTTGTGGTGCTTGCTTCAGGCCGTAAAAAACCTTCACAAGCTTGCACACCAAATCCTCTTTCCCTTCCACAAAATACCCCTCCGACTGCTCCATGTACACATCCTCCTCGAGGTCACCATTAAAAATGCACACGTCACACCCATTTGGTGCACCTCCCAGTCCATAGCAGCAGCAAGAGAAAAGATCACTCGGATGGATAGGAACATTGTGACAGGTGCCAATGTCTCATTGTAGTCCACACAGTCAGTCTGCGCATGCCCTTTTACAACCAGCCGTGTTTTGTACCTGAGCACCTTACCATCCCTACCACGCTTGCGCCTAAAGATCCACCGGCACCCGATCACTAGGCTGCCACATGGAGCTTCCTCGAGAGTCCAAGTGCCGTTCTTCATAAGCGCACCATACTCCTCCTCTGTTGCGGCACGCTAATCTACCACCTCGGTGCTGCACATGGCTTCAGCAAATGTAGCTGGATCATTGATGACGGTGAGGAAGAGGAGCTTGAGGTCAGAAGACTCCATTGGTGGTGGAGCGGTGCATAGGTTTACCCACTCCCCTTGCTGCATCTGCTTTTTGGCAAGCCTCTCAGACCACCGTAGCGGCTCCCCACTGTCCTTCACACCTTTCTTGATGCGTGCAGACCATTGTGGCAGCTCTGGTACATTTCTTTGCTCCTCCTCCTCATCAGATCTGGTTGCTGACTCCTTCTCCTTCTCAGCTCCCTCAGAATGTTATGACGGGCGCGGTTCAAATCTGGGATGGCGAAGCGCGACCAGGAAGGGCGAATGGATATTGTTGCCCCGACAGGCGACGATGGGAGGCAGGGAGGTGTGCCAAAGATCTCTTGATGGAAAGACAGCTGCAACAAACCTCGATGAGAGAGGTACGGCCGTCGAGATGCCTTATCTTGAAGTGTGTTTTGATGTGCGAGCTGTAGAGGGTCACACTAACGAAGGGGTACAGTAAGGGTGATGCGGGCCGGAAATAAAAACAGCAAGGCGTGGGGAGGAAAACCTGCTGGGTGATGATTTCTGACAGTTGATTAAGCACGGGATCCCGACACTCAATGAAGGACGATGCTCTCACTCACTCACTCTCAATTCTTCCATGAAGCGCTCATCATCCAAGACTTATCACGAGCCCAGCGGCTTTCGGCGAGACAGACTGAGAGATTGGTGTCCCCCCGTCGCCACAGATCGCTGAGTGGGACCTACGTCCTGTCTCACAACAAGTTAGCTTAGAGAAGATAGATATGTGTGTGTGTGTGTGTGTGTGTGTGTGTGTGTGTGTGTGTGTGTGTGTCCATGTTGCCTTTTCCAAGTCGAAGTCGACTTGGAGTCGGAAAGTCGGCTCCAAGTCGACTTGGCCTCATCATCCAAGTCGACGTGGCTCCACCCAAGTCGGTTTTCTGAAAAAGGCATACCTAAGCTACAGTTACACATGAATATCNGGGATACCGAGGAGGCGGGCTAGGGAGGTGAGATGGAGAGACCCATGTTGCCTTTTCCAAGTCGAAGTCGACTTGGAGTCGGAAAGTCGGCTCCAAGTCAACTTGGCCTCATCATCCAAGTCGACGTGGCTCCACCCAAGTCGGTTTTCTGAAAAAGGCATACCTAAGCTACAGTTACACATGAATATCCCAACATATATCTACACCAGAAACAACTCTGGTAGATCTCTCTTTTGATTCCATGGTGTATTTATGTGCATATTTATCATGCATAATAACACCAATTCTTGGCATAATCCATGTCTCAACCGGATTCTCAAGACAACCAAGGCATTCTCCAAAATTCGTATTTCTTGAGCAGAAGTATTCCTTGAGGTCCGGCGTGACCCCAATGAATCACGGCAGCGAGGAATTAGAAGATCAACCGAGCGAGCACGTAATAGAGTGTCTGCGTGGGGTCCACAGTGGTGCCCGCTCGTGGCCAACAGCGGGCGCCATCGACTGCCATGCCTTGGTTGTAGCCCCGGCACGTCATGTTTTGCCTTATGTGTATGACGGCTCATGATTGGTCCGCTATAGCCACTCAACATACGCACGAGGTTAACACATGCTCAACACACAACCCCCACACTGCATGCGTGCAAGGCCCTTGGATAGGATCAATCTCTGACATGTGCCTGGCTGTTCCGGCACCATCTATCCCCCACGTTGCACGCAATGCACTTGACCAATGACGTGAAGCCGAGAGAACCAGCTCCCTTGTAAGGCAAGGCTAACTTGCATCGAGGAACCGCTTGGCCGAACGGGTTTCGAGCTTTCCCTCTCACAAAAAAGATAACGATGGTTTCTTTTTCCCTGTTATCAAACAAAGGCAGGGACGTATACTGTCCCCGGCTGCTTGGAGGGGGTCAAGTCAAGTCGACGTCCAAGTCAACTTGGACCGACTTGGCGACTCCGACTTGACCCCCTCAAGTCAGAAGTCGAAGTCAACATGGGTGTTTGTGTGTGTGTGTGTGTGTGTGTGTGTGTGTGTGTGTGTGTGTGTGTGTGTGTGTGTGTGTGTGTGGGTGTGTGTGTGTGTATGTGTGTATGTGTGGGTGTGTGTATGTGTATGTGTGTGTGTGTGTGTGTGTGTGTGTGTGTTTATGTGTATGTGTATGGGTGTGTGCGTGTGAGGTTCTCCTCTTGCATGGGAAGGGCACTGCTTGCGGAACATGTCACAGAATCAGAATGGCCGGGTCCTGGGTTCTCGGTGGAGTACGAGGCACCACGGAGGTGCGGCCCCGTGCAGGAATCCCAGGTTATCCCAACTTTCCGGACGCCGCGGCGCGTCGAATGCGGACGCATTACGTTGGAATGTAAACGCAGGGGCCCGCTACCGCGGGCCCCTGCGTAGACAGGCAAAAACATAAAACCCCAACCCATCCGGACACCTAAGTGTCCAGAAAGTATGGATTGCGTGTTATCTTCTATGCTATCTGCAGCTGTTGCAATGTTCCACACCGGCTGGGCATCCGGACGGACCTCGAGGTGATGCAGGCTTTGCATCACCCTACAGGAGGAGCCCTGGACAATTCTGGCAGCCTTGGTTGCAGAGGGTACCCCATGACAACGAGCCCCAGCCAGTGGAAGACTGGAGCAAAGTTGCGCGGGACATTGGCCGGCAAGCTGCAAAAGTTGCAGAAGAGCGGACGGAGGCCTACTGGGCTTACCAGCGCTACCGCCTGGAGCTATACCGCTTGCAGGTGGAGCGTCAGGCATCTCTGCACTCTCCCAACCCTGGACAAGCCGGCGGTGATCCTATGGTGCTTCACCACATGGCTCCATGGCAATCCACCTAGCTCGTGGCCAGTCGTCTTATGGTTGTGCAGGGATAGGCGCCAGTAGAGGATCCTACACTGGAGGACGTCTATGGTTTGAGGGTGCTCTTGGGTGATCCATAAGGGAGAAGGGTTGTGTTAGTTTAGAGGTGTACTCCTTGTTGTGTTCGCGACTTTGTAAATCCGTTTTTTGTTGTGGCGTGAGGAACCTCTTTGATTGAGTTTCACGTTGAGTCCCTCCATTGGTGCATTGAATAGAGCCAGATGTTCCGGTGAATGTTATGCTGCAAGGATTGGTTGAAGTGAGCCTGGGACATGAAAGAGTCAATTATTTCATCACCTAAATGAAAATGAGTGTGCAAAATATACTGGAGATATGCCCCTGATTGATTTGACCGATCATTCACTGGCAAAGTCAGAGTGAATTGATGTAGAGAAGTGGTCCGGTGCGTGAAGATAACTGAAGATCGGACGAACGTAGCGGTGTGAGGCATCTGAGGAACCCAAAGAGAATGGAAGGGTGAAAAGAATAGAATAGGTTCATGAGGGAGGAGTTCATGAAGGATAGGGAGTCTGAGGGATAGGGAGGACGAGGATCAACAGAGTTTATCCTCGCATTCTTTCACACCCAAATTTGGTGGAATGCAAAAAAGGGTGTAAGTTTCATAATTGACACTTGTTCATTTCCTGGCACCAAAAATGCTTTGCATGTTTTGTCAAATATGACCAAAACACATGGTGAGATCATAGGTGACCTATTTTTTTGTCATCTGCATGCCTTGTCATATCTCTAACAACATAGCTCACCTGTTGCTGTCTGATTGGCTTCTTTTCTTGTGAACGGGGTTCTCTGGACCACAAGAGTATTTACTGTGTAAAATCTTGTCCCCTACCCGTCCCCATCCCCTGCTGGATCCCAACAGGTTCCCGTCAATCTTATGGTAGATTCTCGGACCCCCTACTCAAACCATTTGCAAACCAGGTAAATGAATATCCAAATGTCAAACAAACCCATCCCAAATTACATCCAGAGTTGTGGGTTTTTTTCCCTTGCCTAGGCTCCGGTTCGGCCCCTCTACTGCGGGGCCCAACAGGTTCCCTTCTTTTGTATAGGGGATTATCGACCCTCCCCACCCCCCCCATTCAAACCGCTTGCAAACCAGGTACAAAAACAGTAAAAAACCTTACCTTTGGACCATATTTGGAGAACTTGGGGAAGTAGCGAAATGTGCACTAGTGTATGTCTAGCGACTTCCAGCACATACACCCCCTCGTACACTTGCCATGTACACTCGGGTGAGGGGATAGACCATGTAAAGTCGAGGGACCCATCTCCCCATCCCCCTCCAAAACTGAAAAGTGTATGAGTTGAGTGTATGAGACAGTGTATGTGGGAGGAGTATTGAAAAAAACACTATTGTAGTCATGTGAGAGAAATTCAAAGAAGTCGCAAGATGTACACTTGTGTACATTTTGTGAGATCTGCCACATACACCCCCTCATACACTTGCCTAATACATTCCAGGTGAGGGGAGGATGGACCAAGAAATGTCGTCGGAACCTACTCCCTCCCAAAGAAAGGTAAAGTATATGAGGCAAGTATATGAGATGGTGTATGGGAGGGGGGGGGGG
>SZWC01007194.1:11228-23325 GCA_023375785.1 Penium margaritaceum | reverse complement strand
CCCCTCCTCCACAAATTCTAGATTGTTTTAGCAAAGTGTAGCTGGTCAGTATATCCTGTTCAAGTGTAGAAAAGTTAAGTAATACACTAATGTAATGATAGAATATTTCCAGCCTATACATCCTGACCGCCAATGTTCAACGATCAACGATCGGCAAAGCAAGTTGACATTTTTCAAGACTTGTGAGTGGGGGAGTACGAGATTTCTCCCTACGATAGAAGGGACCCCGCTGGGCCCCGCTACCGCGGGGCCCAGCATGAGCCCAGGAAAGCAAAATACTAGAATTCACAACCTTGGATGTCATTTGGATATGGGTTTTATCAATAGTTATAGGTTTGTAATTCACGTGAGTGGGGGGTACAAGATCCCTCCCCTTTTGTACAAGGCAACCTGCTTGGCCCCGCTACCACGGGGTCAAGCAGGAGCTTAGGGAAGAAAAAACATAATACCCGACAACCCGGAACAAAACATCGGGTGGATTTTTGACCCTACGAGTTCCGTGTCCATTGTAAGGCGTTGCTAATCCTTACAGTAGTAGCACTTTTGAGGTCTGAGTACAAAATGTACGTCTTTGTCAGCAAACTGTAAATGGGGTTGTGAAAAAACTAAACCATGGTTTTCATTAACTCTTACAAATTCTATTGCATAACTTCAAAGAACTTTTGTACGTTCAAGAATACAAATGCACTGTAATGTGTATGAACAGACATGGAAGATTAACTTCTGATGTAACTTCCATGAAGGTGCCGTGAAGCTTCCAGAGACAGATATAACACATACACACTATATGACGAGTGTATCTTCTATTGGTGATCAACCATGAATGAGCTCAAGAGCAGAAGGCATTGGATTAGAGGCAGAAATTTGTGGAGGCAGACAAAGGGTTGCAGGCACTAGCTTAGGCATAGGTGATAGAAACTTAGGCAGCCCATGGGGAGCTGATCAGGCTCACCAAGAGCCGCTAGGCAGGACCCATTGCATGTGAGAGACAAGTTACAGGTTGCAGAGACAAAAATAGGGAAGCATGTGAAGTTGTGCAGAGAACTTGAATGGCTAGTTTGACACAAAACAGAAACAGAATAATTATTAGCACAGCTTTCTAACAAGCCTAAATACGCTCCATTTGGCGCATGGAGCTGGAAGAACCACCCTTTCAAAGTTCACCTCCTAGCACACTCCTAGCCTAGCGGGATGAATGACAGTCACACTCTCACAGAAGAGAATTACTATCCCTGCCATGTGCACAACCAACAATCTTGATGGGGGCCTTCCTTGAAGCACCTTAAAGGTCCTCCTGCCACCTTTCTACCTTGAATGCTGCTCCAAGCCACCCTGGCCAACAATTCTGGCCGTCATTGGTGCTGGTAGTGCAGGAGCCGTCACTTGAACCGGACCCACTGCCACCAAACCTTGAAAATCCATATCTCCTTCAAACGGATTCTGAATCAAGTTTTATAAGTTGCTACAGAACCATGTAGAAATCCTCCATGAATATTTTGTGTCTGATGATTTCTATCAACCAACCCACTTTGGTCACTGTTTTGGGCACCCTATATCCACCAATGGGTGCACGTTTAAGTATAGGAGACGAGACAGTGCTGGCTTAGATTTGGGTGCATGCACAAACACATGAAAGGATGCAGAAAATGTTTCAGATGCAGGTGCCTGCACAAACACAGGCTCAACAGTCAGAATGGCAGGGTTAAAGGTAGTCGGCAATGGATTAACGTATGGGATTGCTCAGATAGAACTCTTGACTAGGTTGTTCACTGTGGGGAAATTCTGACAAACACAAAAATGCTACGTCAAGGTGAGTACTTGGTGACCTTATGTTCCTCAGTAATCCAGACAGAAGAAAGTGAGCCCCAGACATGCACGAGCCAGAGGTCTGGACGCTGGTCAAACATGAGCTTGTATGGCATGATATAGTTCAGTAGAGGACTGTGCAAAAGGGAATTCTATACCCACATCATTGAGAAAAAGCCCTCCAAGTCAAAGCATTGTGGAAGGCCGCACTCAACATGCATATCATGGGCCATGTCCTCCGTAATTCAGTTCAAGTACTCAAAGAAACCAGTATGCTAGGATATGGTAGGGCTGGACAGCTAGTGGAAGGCACCATGTTTTGCAAAGAACACTTCTATTTTGTTGCGGTATTCCCCGCCTGGATCAGAGCAAAACATGTGGTGGGACTGATGCTCAGCCATGACCAGCTACAGGTGGAAAGCCAATGTGACTTCACTCTTGTGGTGGATGCCGTAGACCCAATGCGTCCTTGTAAAGTCAGCGGGTATTCTGAGGACATACCAATCATGGTCCCCTTGATCCTCGATTGGGAGGGGACAAAGAGGGACCAAGTGGATCTATTCTAAGGGGTAAATCATTGAGGATTAGGACTCAAGGTAGGTGCATAGATGAATCTTACCCTGAGCACAAGAAAGGCAGTCATTCATGGGCTGCTTCTTAAGTAAATTCTCATGAAGACCAAGGACGGGCCACATGCAGATGAGCTTGGATATAATATTCGTGCTCTCGTTATAGAGTCTTATGCATTGGACGTTGGTGCTTATGTGAGATCTTGCCAATTGCGAAGAAAGGGGCAGCAGAGGTGTACGGGGAGGAAGAGATGGAGGGGACGCAACATACACCATACATGTCATTCACAATAGAGGAGCAGAGAAAATGAGCATGGTTTTCGCATGCTCACATGATGGTAGAGTCAGATGAGTGCTCCGCAGTAAGACCCATCCTAGTGCACACACAAACTGAATGGAGGCTGAGCTCAAGAGCAGGGAAAAAGAGCACATCAGAGATATACAGAGGGCCAAACAGACCATCAAAACAAACATCCTTGACCCCCTAGGAATGAAGGGTCTAACCGGACCAACTACGCACAGAACAGAATCAACAAGACCGAGGATGGAAACGTCAGGGCAAGAGCATGTTATGTGACTAGTGGTACCTGATTCAATTTTCCAGGTGTCACCCGGCTCACGACTTGACGTCGTTACAGAAGAGCAAGTCATAGAAAACTCTCACTGTGCCAAAAAAATCGGCTGAAAAACTTGGGCAACAACAGAGCACGTCTTTCTGTGACGCATCGACCCACACTATCATTAGACCAAAATCATAATCAAGAACAGACTGAGCCACCGCACAATCCGCACTGGAGGCGGAAAAATTGCAACCAGCTAATTGTGCTCCATTTAGCAATGCCATCACACTCAAAGCTCCTGCTGACAATTTGCAAGGAGCTGACGACACTCAACGGTGGTGTGATCGAGAGGATCCTGGTCATTTTTTCCCATCAGGGAGGCAGGTGAGGATGTGGACACCAATGAGGATGCCGTGTCTGTTGCTTTCCTGGATGCGGCGTGCTGAAAAATTGCCCCTCCGCATGCCAAAGCGTGGTGCCAAAAGGCACCGACGAGCCACCAGAAAGAGGAAAATCCTCGCCGGTGGATCTAGTGGCTCGAGGATTGTGTGGATGATTGCCCCTGAAAGTTAACAAGTTGCTGAATCCGGTGGAACTTGTTTCACCAGAATTGGACAAGTATCGAGGGAGATATAGTCTTCCAAAGCTGGGGTGTGCGCGGCGGCTCTCAGAGCCGGCCACGACTCGAATTCCGGTGGATAATCGACCGGACCAAGAAATAAACGTACCATCTGGAAATTTTTCTCAGGAAGTTCTGCCGAGGCGTCCGGTGGATAGTCCACCGGATCCTAAAGTGCAGTTTGTTACTGAGGCACTTAGCCAAAATCCTGGCTTGGCGTCTGAAACTCAGAAGTATGTTTTGTTACTTGGGGACTTGGTCTAAATTCTGACTGCAGTGCCGCAGATAGGTTTCAAACCTTGTCACACCCCACCACCAAACTCGACCCAAAAGTTGGGGAGGTGCATCAAAACAGTGCAGGGGATCCCTACACCACGTGCAATGGGATCTTCGCCTTGGGAAAGGTGCTTCGCACGTGAAAGAAGGTTCAGGGCGTGTGCGCGTCATGGAGGCATTAGGCGTTTCCGTGGTGGGTGAGACCTGGGCTTCGGCAAGCATAACTTGGGCTACGGTAGGCCGAATCACGTGTGGTTTGGTGCATTGGAATTCTCATGACTAGCCCTACAAGTTTTCTATTCCTGTCCATGTTGAACAACTAACGCAAAATGACGTTATTCCCTTTGCAAACTCACTGTCTCTAAATTCCTGCTCACATAGCGTGAGGCGACCAGAAAGCTCATGCTCAGTCTTAGATTTGCCCAAAACAGAAGACGTAGACCACTAAGGACGATAAGAAAAATGTCGGGAGTGCACCACATGGATTCCCTGACAAAAAGGTTATGGGCCCACGAGTTTGATCGTCTCCAACATTCACGTCTTCCACAGCGCACGGGATTTTCATCTTGGACGTCGCTATGAAGTGAGAATCCGTCTGAGTAGAAGCTGCGCAGATGGCGCAGAAGGAGACGCAGCCCATTCAGAAGTATGCGGGTGGTCCAGGCTTTGGGCTATGGAGGTGGCAGTTTGAGCTGCACCTTGCGCATAAGGGACTGCTGGATATCATGTTGGGAAAGGAGGTGCTCTCAGAGGCGACTGCTGTGAACGGAGAGAAGCAGGTCTTGGAAAAGAAGAACACGGAGACACTCATGCTCCTAGTGTTCGGGATAGCCATGTCGCCGTGGGGCTACTTCCAAGGCTACAAGCTGGCAGTAGAATCTTGGAAAAAACTCTGCACCATCCACCAATCCAAGTCACTCTAAAAAAAGACCTTTGCAATGAAGCAACTCCTCACGGTGAGAATTGAGGAAGGAAACAATGGCATATTTCCCATGCAGTAGATTGAGTTGCTCGCCTCACAATGCAACAATGTGGGGTGGAAGATCAACACGCACGTGCAGGCGATGGCCCTCCTCATGGCCCTACTTAACAGTTGGGGTCCACTCATCACCGTCCTTGGAGGATGGCGCGATCACAGAATACATCCGCAATGAGGCACAATGCCGGAGCTGCGCGGAGTTCTCGTCTTCCTCATTGGCCCTCGTCACCAAAACTCGTGGTGGCAAAAGCGGGTGAAGAGGAAGCGACGGAAAGGGCGGTGGCAAGATGGGCGCCAGGAAAGGTACGTGCCGTAACTGCGGCAAAGAGGGCCAAAGGGTATGAGGTGCTCTTCCGCAAGAAAGGTGTAGTGGTGTGCATCGACAGTAACAGCGAGGTCGTGCTGGAGGCAAAGCGCGAGGGCGGTTTCTACATTGTGGAGACCAAGGTGGTCTCTTTGGCATAGGACGCAAGACTCGTAGGAGCGCGTTGTCAACATGGCCAAGGGATGAAGCGCTGATCTGGAGCTCTGACACCGACAGTTGGCGCATTCGGCACCCAAAACCATTAAGGAGATGGCGAAGCGTGATATGGTGCGCGATCTTGTCATTGACAATGCATCAGACGCAGTACCAGATGCAGCATCGCACAAAAAATGCGAGCCTTGCATTTTGGGCAAGGCACGATGCAAGCCGTTCAACGAGAATGCGGCTCACGCAAAGGACCTGCTAGAGGTCGTGCACAGTGACGTGTGCAGACCATTCAATACACTGTCAAACAGTGGCCTAAGATGCTTTGTCACCTTCATCAATGACTGCAGCAGGAAGCTCTACGTGTACTTCATGAAGCGGAAAGGTGAGGTTCTGGACCGGCTGAAGGAGTACGTTGCAACGGTGGAGAGGCAGACTGGCCGGAAGGTCAAAGCGCTACGTAGCGACAACTGTGGAGAGTACGTGGGCTGTAGAGGGTGGCTGAAGCTGCAGGGCATCGATGACTGCAGCAGGAAGCTCTACGGCGTAGTTTTGGACGGAGGCCATGCGTACAGCGAGCTACACCATCAACCTCACCCCAATAGTGGTGCTGAAGGGTAAGGGCGGCTGGAAGACGCCGCGGGAGGTTTGGAGCAGGCGCAAGCCAAACGTGGCGTATCTGAAGGTGTTCGGGTGCAAGGCAAATGCGATGGTGTAGGCGGCACAGCGACGCGTTAGCAAGCTGGAACCGCGTGTGAAGCCATGCTTGTTCTTTGGCTACAAGAGCGCACAAAATGTTTACCGGCTCTGGGACCCACGCACGCAAGAGATCATCCGCAGCCGTGACATCGAGTTTGACAAGCAGAAGAGCTTCAGCAGTAGCAGCAACGACATGAGCATTGGGAACACTCCAAAACAGGGGGAGTGATTCTAGCTCCTTGACTATGAGGATGAGCCAGCAGACGCGAAGGTCTGTGATGCGGTGTCGGAGCGCGGCGGTGCAGCAGGTGCAGCAGCCGACGTGGAGGACTTCCAACAATGATGAAGCTGGGTTGGAGATCCGGAGGAAATATCCGTCGAAGGAGGCACTGCGTGTGTCGAAGCACGCACTTCTGGCGGAGTTCGCGTTGGGCGTCAGAGGAAAATCCTCCGGACCCGCCAGCTGTCTGGTCAATGATTCACTGGAGCGGGAGAGATCCTCGGTTAGATGTCCGGTCAATGATTCACCGGAGCAGGTAGAGTCGGAAGGATCGCAACAGAGCAACGAGATGCCACCAAAACTGCCGCGCCGCAGCAGGAAGCAGCAGAGAGTGGGGACGTGTTCTGTTTCAAAGCAGGCACCGGTCGATGGATCGGTATGACACGGTGTGGTGAAGAAAGGCGACACGGCGTGTGTGCGCCATGGAAGCGTTAGGCGGTTATGTGGTTGGTGAGACCTGCGCTCCGGCAAGCGTAACTTGGGCTATGCTTAGCCGAATCACGTGCAGTTTGGTGCATTGGAAAGCGATAATGACTAGACCTATAAGTGTTCCGATTATGTCCACGTTAAAAACTAAAGCAAAATTCTGTCATTCCCTTCGCAAAATAACTGTCTCTAAATTCTTGCTCACATAGCGTGAGGCGACCAGAAAGCTCACGCTCTGTCTCAGATTCACCCAAAAGAGAAGACGTAGACCACTAAAGATGATCAGAAAAACATCGGGACCGCACCACACGAATTCCCTGACATGTTACACCAGGCCGCAGGGGAGGCTGTCGAGGCAAAGGTGGTGCATTGTGCATTGGCCACCTGGAGTCCGCACGTAATCTTGCCCCTTTCCAAGGGAAAATAGGTGCAGAAGGTGTATCCGTGAGCACCTCTGCAGTTGAAGCAATGGAGGGAATTCCCACTGCCATAGCCTTAAGAGGCTTCTACTCCCTTGCCTCTTGTCCTGAGCTCCTTGTAGCATCGATTCTTTGGCTTCTCCTGAGCCACTATCATCAGTGCTGTCCTAGAGAAGGAGAAGCAAGATTGGATGGAGGAGAGAGCATGATTGTTGGCTAATTTTCTTTTCATGATGTGGATGTGGTCAGTTTTTTTGGCCCTGTACTCTTATTGCTGGCTGATACCATGTGTACTATCCAGGTGCTATCACTGACCCAAACATCTGGCGATGATTTTCCCACCCCAAAGGGCATGGGAAACTTGACTATGGACATTCAAGGCTGAAAAAGGCGTTTTACTGCCGAGAAAAAAATGGAAAAATTTCCCCTGCTCGAGTGGCCATGGGAAATGTGACAACGGCCTTTAAGCCACTCAATCCCCTAAGGATATAATTTAAAAGGATCTCAGAGAGAATGAAAACCAGCCCAACATAACCCAGCTGCAAGTGTAGTTGCAGTAGTAGCCGCCGCTGTTAATGGCACTAATGTTTCCACCACTAGCGGTGCTGCCATTGCTACTTGGGTTGGTGGAGTTGAGTTAAGGAGGGGTGGAGTTGCTCAATATGGAGGTTAAGAATGAATTTCGATGAAATGAAAATCAGAAATTGTTTCTCAAAACAATGGGACACTTTCCAAAGCTGATGTTTGAGCCCAATTCTTGGTTGTGTGGGTGATGCTTGAGAAGTGTGATAAAAACTTCAGAAGGGATTATCAACACGAGGAAAAATTTCAGAGAATAATGTGCATGAAGGTATTGAAGATCATGGAGGTGGTTTTAAGCTCCAAGAACTAAAATGTGTAAAAGCTTTATGTTATTCTTTTCTCCCTGATTTCTTAAGATCTTATAGATCTGCGACCATGTTGTTGTTTCCTTGAAGCTAAGGGGCGTCAAATGAGATGCAAATGGTGGAAATGGACAGCTTATAATGAGGGGTTTTGCATCAAGAATTATTGTAGAATGAGGACGTCACATTCTTGTGACCTCAGGCAAATGCCAGACATGACCTGATTGTATCTTGTGTGGATCTACACACATAACTTAGGGACATCTCTTGCCACTGCAACTGCTTCTTGGGAGGGTAGAGTGATACACTGGTACCTTTTCTTCGCTTTTGACCCTCCCAGCTGCTGCTATAAGCTTTTTCTGTGGCTGTTTGCCTCGGCTGCTGCTACTACAGGTCCTACCCATTGCTCATCACGTGTACCATAGCTACATGAGTCACACATTACTTTTGGAACAGTTGTATTTGCTTTGTGCAGATATAGAAGGGAGTCCTCGATGCTCTCATGAAAAAAGAAAACATGTGGAACCTTCCTGGACCTGCTGTGTTGATGAGGCAATCCAGTTCTGATCAGCCGTCGCAAGTAATATTAGAGCAAATAAATGAACCCATGGTACAACTAGGAGAGAATCAATTCAGTCTAAATGAACATAGTTGCAAAGAGAGGTTGGAAAGTGACAGAAATATAGTACAAGTAGGTGCTACAATGCATAGCTAGTTCCGCATGTGGAAAGATGATTTCACCTAAAAGCATCCCAAAAACTGTTGTTTTGGGCATAACTGTACGTGCACCCATCAAGAACAAGGTGCCATCCAAACTCAGCGCTGTAGAATATCAAGCCAGACATAACGGACACACACGCTAGTATCAGACTGTAGAATCTCAAGTCAGATATCACAAATACAAAAGCATGCAAAGAGGGAAAACAACCTATTCACTTCATTGAGAAAAAGAAAAGAAGGCCACCGATGAGGCGACTAAAGCCATAACAAGTTGCGAAACGTGTGACACCAGTAACACAATACTTTTCGGAAGTACCCAGGCTTTACAAGATTTCTTAGGCCGACCATTGAGTCATTGCAATGTCAATTCCAGGGGGATCACGGTCACGAAACTACGCGTGCATGGAATCGGCCAAGAGAAACTGCTAAAAACCTTCCTAGCCTTGCTACCACTAACGTGGAGACATTGTGCAGTCAACTGATGCACTAGCAAGTGATCAGGTGCAAGAAACAAAAAGACTCAGGTTACGGAGACCCGCAAAGTCTGATAAGCTTCAATAGCTTAGTAATGCAGAGAGAAATGACCATGAATGACCAAATGCGCCTAATGATCGGTAACAAGAACAAAGCATAAAAACCTGTCATAGCACACGGTGAGTGACGCATGCGGCAGAGTCAACTGTCCTAAAGCCAACCCAAAGTCACCGTTTTAGCCGTAACTCTATGCACAGGCACCAAAACCCAACACCATGTAAAATATTCAGCCAAATTTTATGAATGGTCACACTCACAGCTCCAGCATCAACTGGTGGACACACAATGCAAAACATGAAAATTTCGCTCAACAGCCAGGGTAGCAGAAAAACTCCAGTGATTGCGGAAAAGTTGCAAAGTACCCCATCAAGCACCCGAGGCAATGTGGCAGTTTCTAGGCAGCTTCTAGTGGGTGGAGCCACCACTCGTTAGTGCTTCGATGCCAGCTCTGTCCACATCAATGATCTGCACAAGCATGGGCACGGGCGAGTGGTCATAGTAAGCTGTATACAGAGTCAGAGACGACTCACATCACAGGACTCCCCGATGACCCAATTGTACGCATGTCCATACACATGTATTACTTAAACTTTGTGGAACAAGATGCTCAAAAGTCAATACCCACACATCCCAATTTCAGCCACCCTCAAATGAGGGATGAATTCTGAAGAGACAAATGACCCCCGTGAACGTTCCACGTGCAAGTGCCTACGTCATGTAGTCAGCTTGTTGCAAGTCTGTACCGACCTAGATGATGGAGATCACCTGTCTCTCCACAAAATCACACACAAAGGGATGCTCATTAGCATTGTGCTTCATGTAAACATGGACCATACCAGAGCTCCCTACAATGGCAAGAGAATTTTGGTTTTCAAAGCATGGATTGATGTACGACACATGCTGACGCAACTCACAAAACACACACTACATCCACATTGCCTTAGGAGTCCTATTCCCAAGCACAATTTACTCAACCTTAAATGAGCAATGTGCAATGTATTCCTGCTTTCCACTACACCATGACAGAGTGATGATGCCCAGCAAGAATACTTGGCCTATCTGACTATTTCCATCAGGGCTCCGTGTCCAATCACTATCAATGTAGATTTTCAAGGTTCGGTGTGAAAACCATGTACCACACCACTTGCATGGTTGCGTGAAGGGTTCTTGCTCAAGAAAACCACCAAAATTGTGCAAGGAGGTTGACAAAGAAGGAAATGTTGGGTCGTGTGGTCGTGGCCACGTGCATCTGCCAACCAAGGAGGCGCAACTACAACGTTGCCTTTACTGCCTCCCCTACTCGTGCGGGATCATCTACCTGTTGGAAATCCTGCCTGTTACATGTGATGAGGGTTGAAGATATGGGACCTATACAAAGGAGGCAGACAAACTACTCCTCCACAACATGGACATAACGTGCTTGATACAGCAAGAGTGTCTGCCGCTGACAATCGTGTACCATCTCCATCCAGTGAAACACACCTACAGAACCAAGGTATTTCATCCTATAGGGAACCTAAAGGACTTCCTTGGCCTCATTCACAGCCTCCACCAGAGGAGACATGATCCACAGGCCGTCCACAAAAACTAGGATCGTGGTGAAGCTCTCAACTGTATGTCTAAGAAAGACGGACGGGTCAGTGTCACTTTGCCATAGCCGACAGGTCTCACTGTGTGAGTGATCTCCCTGTTCTAGCATGAGGGTGACTGCTTCGAGCCGTACAATACCTTGTACAAGTGCAATCCTTGTCGCCAGCCTAAATGCCTTGTCACTCGTCCATGTACATCTCCTGCTCTAGAGTGCTATGGAGGGATGCGATTTTTACATCCATCTCGTGTAGCTCCCAGTCATGGTGACCAACAACCATGAACAAGGCACGAGCGGTTGTCATACAGGCAACAGGTGCAAACATGCTTACAAAATCCACACTCTCAATCTTTAAGAACCCCTTGGACATCAAGCAGGCGTTTTAGTGATCAAGTGAGCCGACAAAATTCACCTTCTGCCGGAAGACCCCCTTGGCCTGAACAGCCTTTTGCCTAGGTGCGAGGTCGAAAGGCTCATAGATATAGTGCTCATGGATATTTCTCAGCTCATCCTCACAAGAATCACTCCACAGCTCTCTATCCTCAGCCAAGAGTGCCTCCTTCAATGCCCGGATCAGGTGTCATCGAGGGAGAGCACCGGGTGGCCAAATAGTACTCCTCCGGACTCAGTCTGACCACTACAAGATCAGGTGCCACATCACAAGCGATCAACAACTCACAAGAGACCAACTCATGGCTGATAGGGCACTAAGACCAGAGGCCTTCATGTTTGGCTTGCCACTCTGAACACTACGAGTTGAGAATCTATGTGAGAGTGTGTGCTCTCTGAAGATTAGGCCTTGGTGTGTAGAGAGAAAAACGTAGCAGAAAGCTAGATTTGGAGATGTCTCAAAGCCAGAACGGAAACCAAAAGTTATGACAGGTTAATAACAATGAGCAATGTACAAAGTATCTCTAGTGTCTTGCTGGCTTGTCCTGGCCTCAGCCTGTTACTCTCCTAGCTTGCTACAACAAGCTACTTGCACCTGAACCTTGTGCCCTACTTGCACCTAATGGTTAGTGCAAAACATCCGTGGCCATCGAGATCGACAATCCTACTTGAAACCTCTTTATCCACAAGGTGGGCATGCGCTTCTCCAACGAGCCGCCTTGCTGGTCCCGTTTATCTCCCGGCGAGTGCTGTCACCATGTTGCGCATGCCACTGGAGGTCCTGCGAACATTGAACAGTCACAGTCACCGGTTTTGATGTGGTCTTTGACCGCGTCTCTAGTCGGTAGTCTTCATCCAAGACAGCCCTCACCAGGTAGC
>SZWC01007194.1:529-10986 GCA_023375785.1 Penium margaritaceum | reverse complement strand
GTGACATCCTGATGTGCTTGAGATTCTCCTGGAGGAGAGAGTTACTAGACCCAACATTGAATTTGGCTTCTGGTTCCCATGAGTTGTTCTAAGCCACGGCACACCAGAAACTACACCAGAAACCAGAAATCTTCCACTACACCAGAAACTCACGTCAAGGGCCCCTTTGGCGGTCCGCCAGAATCTTCTCCACCTCAAACTGGTCACTTCCTTCAACTTGGACAATAGGAGGTGGAGCTATTCACCTCCTACTGAACGTGGAAGAAGGTATTAGGGTTGCGATAGGCAGAGAACAGGGAGATGTGGAACACCGGATGGATTGTGTAGTGAGCTTGCAGCTCCAACTTGTTGGACACATCCGATTGCTTCTCTAGAATATGGAATAGGCCCATCCATCGTGGCTTGAGCTTTGAGCTCCTAACGTCCAACCGTTGCAGGTTGGCAGAATTTAGCATCACCCGATTTCCCACCAGGAACGCCTCCGTAGACTGATTCTTATCAGCCTGCTGCTTCTACTGCTTCTCTGCCGTCAATAGCCGTTATTGCACCACGCCCCATGTGGAAAAACCATCAATAATGGAAACATCTTTTTCCAGTTCTGCTGCAGAACTGGAAAAAGATGTTTCCGTTAGCAAGGGTGGCTGGATTCACTTGCTGGTGACCATAAACCACCTTAAACGGTGACTTCCTCATCGATGCTGACACCACTCAGTTGTAGAAAAACTCTACCACTCTGAGCTTCTCGTTTCAACCCTCTCCATCCGGAGGGACCATGCTCCACATTTGCTGCTCAAATATCTCGTTCGTAAACTCTCTGTGTCCATCACCTTATGGGTGGTCAACTGCACCCTCAGGACCAGCTTTCCCATGAGATGTCTCAAGAACCACAAAGTGAAGTGTGGATCGCGATCTGAGACCACCGACTGCGGCACCCCTTGCAGCTTAATGACATGACTGAGGAGGAGTTGGGCTATCTCAGCAGCCATGATTGAGAAGAGTCTCACAATTCAAATGCAACTTGCCTTGCTTGATTTGACAAAGAAATGAGTGAGAGGTATGTTTTGCATGTCGGCCATGTATGCCACGAGAAAACCTAAGTGCCAAGCGCTGACAAGCAACAGCTTGAGAGGGTGAGTCTCAAGGAGCGAGACCAACCCGTCGGCTAGCAAGCGAAGCTTGCCAGCGCATCTTGCTCAAGTGAGGGCAAACCCCTCGTGTGACACCCACATGGGGCCGACCGTCCCAATCCAAGGTTACACTTTGAAACCCCCTTTATGCCCCTAACTATCCTAGACCTAATCTAGGTTCCCAAGGTTCTAGTTTGTACAGTGCAGACCAAGCATTCAGAAAAGAGATAGCCATAGGTTTCACAGAGAATCCAACACAGTAGCCACGGCTGTCACTAAGGTTGGAGCTGAGGCAATGCTGAGAGAGGGAGGCAACCGTACTAAGACACCAGGTGACATCCAGGGTGGGTCCGGGGTGGCTCAATGTGCATCATCTCCACTCTCTGGATCAGCATGCCCTGCGCACTCAGGTCCACACCAGAGGGAAAATTCTATACAGAGAGGGTTAACACACCCCCTTGGATGTGAGTGCGGTAGGGATGCAGCCAAGGTGCTCAAGTTGATGATGAAGTGCAGGATATAGAAGTGCCTTGGTAAGGAAGTTGCCCAGCTGGGCATCACCGCTGATTTGGACATACTTGCACAACCCTTGCCTCGATTACTTTGCACACAAAATGCTGCTCTCCACTGATATTCTTCGTGCAAGGATGCAACACACCATCATTCTTAGCAATGTGGCGTGCGGCAAAGCAGTCGCTGTGAAGTGCAACGGGATGAGTGTGCAGCCCCATTTCCTCAAGCATTTGTGCCAGCCAGATGCATTCACATGGAGCTTCACCCAATGTCATGTATTCAGCCTAGCTTTGTACTTCTCGATAAGTCCTGCCAGGTTTCTTTCGAGCTTGTACACCCATTTCACATCGATGGCTTTTCTCACTGGTGAAAATGAAACCAGTTTGTATACACCATACTCCAGAAGGGCATTCAACTCAGCAACCATGGCCTTATCCCACTCAGCCGCATCAGCACACCCCCTGGCCTCAGCGAATGCTTTAGGCTCCACCATGGTACGGTCCACGTTTACTGTCCCGGCTGTATGGTAAAACTGTTTGTAGCTCACACGCGCTACATTGCGCAAGGAATATCCAACCGGCGGTGGTGATGGTGTTTTTTGATCCTCCGTGCTGTTCTGGAATGCTTAGGTATGTAACTTGTGTGGTGTGTAAGGAGCATTGGAATCCATACTGCGTAAGTCAGTGGGTGTCAACAGGTCCGTGGGAACTGGTGATGTTCCGCCTGTGTTTTGCTCTTGCCGTGATGGTTATGAGTGCAAAGTGGGTGTGTGAGGCACAAACACAGGTACGCTCACGTAGTCTGGGTACTGCTCGGGGATGGTAATGTGTGGGATGTGACACAGAATGCGAAAATGTTTGTGGGGCATGTGCTCCAGAAAGGAGGCATCTCTGCTCTCTAGGAAGTTGTAGTGCATGGGATCCCAGAAGTGCCATGCTTTGGAGGCATGTGAGACGCCTACAAAGATGCACCATCGGCCTCGTGGGCTGAGTTTGTAGTCTCGTTGAGGCTGCACAAACCAAATTCATGCCATGGTACCCCACACCCTTGCTGGCCTCAGGTCAGCCTTCTCCTTAAACCACCGCTCCCATGGCGTGACTGCCTTGGGCAAAGGCCATTGTCGCACCCTGTTCCATACCCATATCAGGTACTTGACAGCTTCTGCCCAGAAGCCAAAGGACAGACCAGACTCACTCAACAGAGTACGCAACGCATCACCAAGAGTCCTGTGCCACCTTTCTGCCACACTAAATTTCTGTGGTGTGTATGGTACTGTGGTTTGATTCTCTATACCTTTTGCCTTCAATTCTCCTGTTAGGACACCCATAGACTCTCATCCTCTGTCTATACACAGTTGCAGTAGTTTGCAGCCAGTCTGCCGCTCAGCAAGGGATGTACACTCCGCAATGGCATGTTGGGCATCCGCTTTTAACTTCAACAAGAATGCCCAGTTAAAATGGTTGAAATCGTCTGTCAGTGTGAGAATGTATTGTGACCCATAATGGACAGAAGGCACCGGCATGGGTCCTGTCAGGTCTGCATGGACAAGCTCGAGGGGAGCCTTGCAGACCTTATCTGACCTGGGAAAATTCTGTCTGTGCGCCTTGCCTTCCTGACAGTCGAGACATGCATCTGCAAAGGGGCCATGTGAACACTCCGTAGGCAGGAGACTGTGTCCTGTAGTGTGTTTAATCGTTTCTGCAACCAAGACAGTGTTGATGTGTGCAAGATGGCGGTAGAGTAGATCTTTGTGTTTTTCATCCGTGGCTGTGATTACATGTGTCTGTGGTCTGTGTTAGTTCTTCTGTGTTAGTGGAAAGAGGGTAAGTCGGTAGAGCATGTCAGCGTGCAAAAGGACCATCAGCCAACAGCGCTCCAGAATCATAAAAAATCTTGTAGCGTTGCTTCTGCGTGAGAGTGGACATGTTTGCTTGGCGGTCTCGTTCACCCCAAGACAGGAGGTTCACTTTCAACTTAGGAACGTAAAACACAAAAGTCAGCCATAGTATGCCCCCAGGTGCTTGCAAAGCCACTATGCCCACACCCTGAACTTCCAACACCTCCCCAGACCTTGTTGTCAGACCCTCCACGTCATGTGCAGCAAACAACGACACAAACAGCTTGCGGTGTGGGGACATGTGATGCAACGCAGCAGTGCCCAACAACCATTCATGCATTGGAAGTGAGTGTGACATGGTGACATGTGTGTGGGAACTGCTGACCTGGCAACTGTGCCATGGCCGTTGGTTCTAAAGGCTATAGCTCCATGGGTGCTGTCCACCCGGCTGTAGGAGCTCCGACTGTGGGCTAGTGTGACTCGGCCATGTCTGTGTAGATGCACTGCGTCCATGGGAACTAAGACGAGAACTGGGACGGGCGAGCTTGGCGGGAAGTAGTAAAAACCCTGGTTCAAAGGAGCTGGCCCTCGATAGATCAAGGGCCAGCTCGCCGGCAGTTGCATCGGTGATGTCGCGTAGGTGATTCCACCAAAGGGCAACGGGGCTCGATGTCCAGACATCACAGGTGTGGACCAAGCTGGGGGTTACAGCTGCTGCCCCAGCTGTGCACAAAGCATCGGGACAGTGAGCCTCTGCTATGATTGCTGCTGTTGGGATGACGTCAAGATGTGCTAGAGATCTGAGCACGCACGCCAGAAGTGACCATGCTTTCCATAGGACTTGCAGGTGTGATGTCCACCACCGCCATCACCACTGCGACTGCGGCCTCGTCCTCTGCCTGACTGGGTGCCCGCTCCTCCATGCCCCCATCCTCCTTAATCTCTACCTCCTCTCTGAGCAGAGCTGGTGGGAGCATCTAATGAGGAATGATGGACGAAGGCGCTAGGTGCCGGGTTGTTGGCCTCTCGCGCCTCACCACAAAGGATGTCCTTGTAGTGGCGCAACTCTTCAAACACTCCTCAAGGTCGGTGTTCTCAATTTCTGTCACAAGATGATGTCGAAGAAGCCCTTGCCAGAACTCTCTGTAGGGCTCTCCAAGGTGCTCCAATATGGGGTCCAACCATTAGAGCACGGAGAAAGATGCTCCAAGCCCAAGGATACGATGACAAAGGTCCATTGATACATCCCAATACTCTAGTATCGGTGTTCTCGGCTTGGTATTCAGGCTCCAAAGTTGATCCTACAGGGAGATTACCTCATGGCGTGTAGCCAGATGCTGCCATGCCCCATGGAAACGTGGGGCCCCGCTGCGAGGGTATGCTGGATCTTCCCCCTTGCCACCAAACCAGAAATGGCGGATGTCATATGATTGGTCATCGGGGAGCGCTCGGACTAGGGAATGGAAGGCCCGCAGCAAGACGCGATCCTCAATTACATCTGTCGACGGGAAGAAGTACAGCTCATCCAACCCATGCTTTGCCATCCACACCAGGAAAACATCCTTCAATGCAAGGAAGTCTTGCAAGCCCAAAGTGGGCAGCATCAGATCCTTTTGGGTAATGACCCTCCTAAGGTCCTCCAACGTCACTGTGATGGAACAGGCTCCTCCACTAGTGCCGATGCCGGCGCCATCGCTGGTTCTGGCGGAGGGAACATTGCTTCCCCATTCTCCACTTGGATCTCCTGGTGCTAACGCTGCTTGTCTCACGGCTTCAGGGGTTCAAGCGAGCGGCGTGAGCCTCAGCCTTCCTGGTAGGCCAAATGAAATTGCGAAAGCAATTTGCCGTGCCCACTTTGGGCCCAGTTTTCAGTCACGAGCCTGTAGCTCGTGGGAAAACACCTTTTCTTGGTCTAGGGAAGTCTCTCAGGCCACCTGTGACCTGCAAAGTCCAATCTGTGGGCCTAGGGACCCCTCCTCCACCTCCAGGTGGCGGATGTGGTGGATGTGGCGATTGAGCTCTCTCTCCACAAGCTTCCCGCCCTTACGGGCTTGCCCCTATCTCCTGCCACTTCTGTTGTGTGCGCGCGGCCTAGGGGGGTGCTTTTGACGGCCCATGGCAGTGAGCATGCCTCCCTTTTGTGGCGGTCGTACAGATCTAGGTACTTGTGTGACTTGGCCACCACCTTTCCTGCTCGGCGTCGCCCCTATAGGTCCTCAACATGCCCTATAGGAAGATGCTCTGATATATAGGAAGTTGCTCTAATACCATGAGAAGAGTCCCATGATTCAAATGCAACTCTTCTTGCTTTATTTGAAGAAGAAACGAATGAGCTAAGATCTGTTTTGTATGGTGGCCATGGTTGCAGCATGAAAACCAAAGTGCCAAGCTCTGACAAGCAAGAGCTCAAGTGGGTGATTCTCAAGGAGCTCCACCAACTATTTTGAGCTCACCAAGCTCACCGTCCCTATGTTTCAGAGGTAACTAACATTCCCCTTGTACCAACTTTGTCTTAGTTGGCTTCCCGGGTAGCCGTGCAAGCCTCAGCCATTCTGCAAGCTCGTTGCTGAAGAACAAGTACGACATGTCAAAATCTAACAATGCTTTTATCTGCCGGTGACTTTGGCACCCCTCATTCTTTGAAGAGCCAACCAATTAAATTTTGGCTTTCCGGAGGATTCCTAGAATATGAACAGCTACTTTGGGGCTCTGGGTCACCCTCCAAAGGACGATGCTGTGCGTGTGTCATTCGCGGTGACACTACTACGCGGAGCAACATTGGAGTGGTGGAGGCAGCTGAATATGCTGGCCACTCGAAGTGGAGGTGGGAACGCAGCTGTGCAACATGCCGTGTTGTGGCAGCCAGGCGCGGGGCAAGCTAAAGCTCGTGTGCCGACGACATGGGAGCAATTTGAGCAAGCCATCAGAGATCAATTTGATCTTGTGAATGCCTCCATGGACGCACGCAACAAGCTGAAGCAGCCGAAGCAGATCGGCTCGGTGCAGGAGTATACACGACGTTTCTTGGCGTTGTTCTTGGAGATCGATGACATGAGCGAGCCGGGGATGGCAGACAAAAACCACAACGGATGGAAGGCAGAAATTCAGCGCACGCTGGCACTCAGTGGAATCACGGAGTTCCAGGCAACGGTGGCCACTGCTGAGCGCGTTGACGCGCTACGCTACCATCGAGGGAGTTTCCGTGAGCAACAGGATAACTTCCAGCGTCGGACACAGTATCAACAAACCGACCACATAGAGATTGACACAGTGCAAGGAGGCCAGCAGAAGAGCAAGCCGCGTGGTGTGAACTGTTGGATCTGCGGGAAGCCTGGGCACCACAACAAGGAAGAAGAAGCAGCAGGGAAATGGCAACCAGCAGTGAGTGGCGGGCGGCCAACTGTTGGGAAAGCTTTGTCCGCATCAGCGAACACCAGCCCCGAAAGTCCTTCGACAACTAGGGAGCTACCAAGTGTATTGCTGTGGAGCGAAGGAAGAAAGAGCGTTCCGGGAATCCTCCTGAAAGCCAAAACTTTTATCGGCTGTTTCTGCAGACGGCGAGGGGCGCCAGACTCGCCAACAGATAAAATCATTACTGGATTGCGGCACGTCGCACTCATTCTTCAGCGACGAGCTTGCAAAGAGGTTAGGGCTTGCACGGCTACTCGGGAAGCCAACTACGGCCAAGTTGGTGCAAGGGGAGCTGGAGTGCGGACTGCCTCTACAGCCTCTGAGGATCCGTCTGGGCAAGCTTTCGTGCGAGGTAAACTTTCGCACATGCCCGATGGACACCTACGACGCCATTTTGAGGCGTGACTGGCTACACCGGTGGAATCCTGCTGTGGATTGGGTGCGCAGCCAGGTGAAAGTGAAGAAATGCGGGGAGCAAGTTATTTTGCCGTTGTGGACAGAGCAGGACTCCAAGGCAGGCAAGGTGCCACAGTCGAGGTACGTGCCGCTGAAGCGCTGTCAGCGCAACGGGGACCAAGTGTACCTTGTGTGGGTGCGGCAATAGGTAGCGAGTGAAGAAGTGGAAGTGCTGGTAGCAGAGGCGAAGTGAAAAAAGGGCGAGCAGCAGAAAGCACCTGCAGCAGAGCTGTCGGAAGGCATCAAGGGAGTGTTAGACAGTTATGCTGACGTGTTTCCTGCCGAGCTGCCAAAGGGTTTACCACCGAAGTGGGACATCGACCATAAGATTGATCTGGTTCCGGGAGCAACTCCAACGGTGCGGGCTGCTTATCGCATGAGCGATAACGAGCTGGGTGAGCTGAAGAAGCAGTTGGAGGAGCTGACGGAGCAAGGGTTCATCAGACCGTCCGTGTCATCCTACGCTGCACCGGTCCTCTTTGTGAAGAAAAAGATGAGGGAGTTGCGGATGTGTGTGGACTATCGCGCACTAAATAATGTAACGATCAAAAACCGGTACCCGCTGCCAAGGATCGAGGAGCTGTTTGACCAGCTGAGGGGAGCGCAATACTTTAGCAAGATTAACTTGCGCTCGGGGTACCATCAGATCCGGATTGCGGAGCAGGATGTGGAGAAGACAACGTTTCGGACGCGGTACGGCCATTTCGAGTACCTCGTGATGCCGTTTGGGTTGACCAACGCTCCTGCAATGATCATGAGCCTCATGAACAGGATCTTCCATCCTCACTTGGACCAGTTCGTGGTGGTGTTCCTCGACGACATCCTCATCTACTCCCGAACTCTAGAAGGGCATCAGCAACACCTTCCGCAGGTGCTGGACATTCTTAAAAAAGAGAAGCTGTTTGCAAAGCTCTCCAAGTGGGAATTCAAGAAACGAGAGGTGGATTTCCTTGGGCACATCGTGAGCGGCAAGGGTCTCCACATGGACCCAAAGAAGGTAGAAGCAGTGAAGCAGTGGCTGACACCAAAGTGCGTGTGTGACATCCAGGTCTTCCTGGGGTTTGTCAACTACTACCGGAAATTCATCCGTGGGTATGCAGAGAAGGGTGCGTCGCTGACTCACCTGTTGAGGAAGGATCAGCAGTGGGAATGGGGCGATCAAGAGCAGAAGAGTTCGAGGGGCTCAAGGCTGCAATGTGTGACGCTCCGGTTCTGGTGCATCCAGATTCATCCAAGGAGTACGTCATGGCGACGAACGCAAGCGACTATGCCATTGGGGCGGTGCTGATGCAGGATCACGGAAAGGGGTCGCAGCCGATTGCATACACATCTCGCAAGTTGCGAGGGGCGGAGCTCAACTACGCAATCCATGAGAAGGAGATGGTTGCGGTGATCCATGCGTTCAAGCACTGGAGGTGCTACCTTGAGTCGCGACGCTGCGTGGTCTTCACGGATCACTATGCCCTGAAGTACCTAAAGACGCAGCCGAATCTTAGTCGCCGACAGACTCGCTGGATGGACTTCTTGGAACGGAGTTTTGACTACGAGATCTAGTACAAGCCTGGGAAGGTGAAACCGGCAGATCCTCTGTCGCGGAGGCCGGATTTGAGCCTCAATGCCATCTTAGTGCTCATGGGATCTCCAGTCATGCATAGCCTGTTCAAGCACGGCTATGGGGTGGATGGTGAGTTCACAGGTGGTGCGCTTAAAGACGTTACGTGGGATGGAGTATATTGGCGAAGGGGGCAGGAGCGAAGGATTGTCGTGCCGGACTATGTGCCATTGAAGCAGTTGTTGCTAGAGGAGGTGCATGGCACCCATTACTCGGGTCACTTTGGCTTCGACAAGATGCTCAAAGCCTTGGCACGCCAATACTGATGATCGTCAATGGCAACTAATTGCAAGAGGTTTGTGAGCAGCGGCGATGTCTGCCAACGCATCAAGGCACGGAGGACAAAGCCACCAGGGGAGCTCCAACCATTGCCTATACCAGAGAGGCCATGGACAGACATCTCGCTCGACTTCATTGGCGGGTTGCCTGTGACACAACAAGGAAACAACACGGTGCTGGTGGTGGTGGACCGGTTTTCTAAGATGGCACATTTTATTGCATGTCTTGAGAGTATCACAGGTGCCGGGACAGCTGAACTCCTCCTCAGTCATGTCATCAAGTTGCATGGAGTGCCGTAGTCGGTGGTCTCAGATCATGATCCACGCTTCACTTCTCGATTCTAGAGAGATCTCATGGACAACCTAGGCACGCGGGTGCAACTCGCCACGGCATACCACCCACAGGGAAATGGACAGACGGAGCGCACGAACCAGACTTTGGAGCAACTGCTGCAGAGCATGGTCCCATCTGATGGAGAGAGTTGGGAGGAGCAGCTCAGAGTGGAAGAGTTTGCCTACAACTCAGATATGTCAACATCAACACGAACGTCACCGTTTGAGGTGGTCTATGGTCACCAGCCACTGAGCCCAGCCGCCCTTGCTACAGCAACATCTCTTCCGGTTGTGCAACAGATTACTGAAGGGCTTGCCACCACTTGGGACGTGGTGTGGCAACCGTTTTTGAAGACACAGAAGCGGCAGAAGCGGCAGAAGCGGCAGGCTGATAAGCATCGCTCTGCGGAGGAATTCCAAGTGGGAGATCGAGTGATGCTGAACTCCGTTAACCTCCAGCGGATGGGATTTGGGCGTCCCAAGCTGAAACCGTGATGGGTGGGTCCGTTTCGCATTCTTGAGAAGCGGTCGGTGTCAGGATGAGATCCGCGTGGTGCGGTCCCGATGTTTTTTTTATCGTCTCTAGTGGTTCACGTCTACTGTTTTGGGCGAATCTGAGACTGAGCGTGAGCTTTCTGGTTGCCTCACGCTATGTGGAGGGCAATTTTACAACAGTTGGCCGTTTCATACAAGCTAGAGCTGCCAGCTCACTACACCATCCATCCGGTGTTCCACATGTCCCTGCTTTGTGCCTACCGCAATCCCAACACATTCTTCCATGATCGCGGAACAGCTCCACCTCCTACTATCCAGGTTGAAGGAAGTGAGGAGTTTGAGGTGGAGAAGTATCTGGCGGACCGCCAGAGTGGACGACGACGTGAGTTTCTGGT
>SZWC01007193.1:115654-129917 GCA_023375785.1 Penium margaritaceum | reverse complement strand
TTCTCTCTCTCTCTCTCTCTCTCTCTCTCTCTCTCTCTCTCTCTCTCTCTCTCTCTATCTCTCTCTCTCTCTCTCTCTTTGCCTCTCTATCTCTCTCCGTCATCTAAGGAGCATTATCCCCATGTGAAGAAGGCTCTAAATGGACCCTGTCCAGTTGTTATCTTGAAACGCAGTCCCTGACGTTCATCCAAACCATCTCTCATCTCAGCACCCTCGATCCCAACTACACCATCAACAGTTCGATCAAGCCCCATTTCCGATGAGCTACCATCCGATGAGACACCAACCAAGGAGCGCCTACCCGATAGATGTGCCCTTCTTTTTATGAGTTACGAAAGCAATGATGATGATGCCTACATTAAAAAAAGTTGAGGAGATTGCATGAACATCGCAAACGTCTCTCACGCTACTCATGTTGACGTTGGTGAAAAATCTGCTATTGCTAATCCCAACGTGGATCTACGTACCAAAGAAATACGACCATGGAAGCTCTCATTCCCGCTGTCAACTGAGGAAATGATGGCACACCAAACTACTATAAAAGCAATTGTGGCTGCCCTCATGAAGATGAAGTACCATCTGAGAATGTAGACACGAACAGAAGCGTGTTTACATTTCCACCCAAACTGAGAATGTAGACAATAACAGAACCATTGATGTTGCATGCCAAAAATGGGGAACTAACATGGATTAGCTTGGCCTTGGGTATGTATTCAGCATTCATGCGGCGGTGTCGAAGCACAAAAACACCGTAAACAACAGTTTGGCATGGATTTACATGAACTAATGCACCCCATTTGGTCCATCCATCTACGAGTAAATCTTTCACTCCAGAATGAAAGGATGGTACATACGCTAGGTCATCGTCCTCTTGGAAACGAGCATGATGGTGCCTTGTTACCGTGCATGGTCATATGGACTAGCAAATCAACAACATTCCACCTACAAGGCGACAATAGTGACATCAACCTCCGTTACGACGCATGCCATGTTAAGCATACGATCGACCATTAGATGTTGGTTGAAACGTCCATGTAGCGCTTAGCCATAGTCTTTGAGATGAATTTCATTTGCACATGCTAGAAGGAGAGCACGGACCATACGATTCCCATGCTATTGCTCATCTTGCATGCATGACGCCTACACGCTAATGAAGATTTTAAAGCAAGGGTGCGTGGGTTATCCTGTAGTAAATTTGGGCCGGATGCACAAGCAAGTTGCAGTACATGGTCTTTGGGTCAGAGAAGGCGTTCAAGCCCAAGATTTCTGAGCCTTACTCTTTGTTGGATGGAAAGAAGCTGTCCGCAAGTCCATAGGTGGACGTCTATATGAGACAGGGGAAGGATGCATCTGTTTGGTGGATGACGGAAGCATGGGCGCACATCCCTAGCAAATCGAACATGGCACATGCTGTATCGTGCAAAGTTAGATGGGAGCGATTCTAACACATAGATCTCTAACGTGAAGCTGATGACCAGTAACTCACCTTCATGTTGAATGTGACGTGGCAGGCTATGAGCCAAAAGATGTGGATGGGTAACATCATGTTAAAGTTCGGATGAAACTGATGTTATGTCTTCCATCATGTCACGCCAAAACTGGCAATTACTTGTTTTCCAACTGATACATTCCCCCTCTCTCCCTCCTCTTTACATCTTTTCCTCATGTTCAAGCAACGTTGATGAGTTGCAATTCATAAAACACATTTACATCCATGCTAAAAAATGTAAACAATCAAAATGACACGCCTAACACGTCCTCTCCTGCAAATGCGATTAATTAATTTGACCGTTTATTTTTGTGAATTCGAAAGACTCAAATCCAAAACCTTCTTGTATTCAAGTACATGAATTCATAAAATAGAAAATCTAACATCAAAATTAATAATGAGTCTAGTGACTTGCCACATCCATAGAGGGTATTAGTTTCCTCTTTGATGTGAAGTTAGAAGAATAATTCTTATGATAAGTAGGGGAAATCTCATAGAAGGAATAAGAATGGTAATGTTGATGAGGAAAAAAAAGAGAATGATTCCATTTAGTCTTAACAAAAGGTGATTCCACACCTTACTTTTGAAATGGGGCAAATGCATACTACCAGGTTGAAGGCAAATTAGAGGATGCTGCTATTAAATCTAAAAAATGGGAAGTTTCATTTGTTTTTTGAAATCAATCATGTAACTGACGTAAGTAATGGAAATTGAATTCAACTTTTTTAAAACAAAATCTAAGCATATTGTGGCAGACGTGATTTGTTTAAATTTTATACCTTATTTTTTGTTGACTCATAATGCTACGTTCGCACATTCATGAAATTTAATTGAAGATGATAAGATAAAACCAATGTAATGAAGAAAATTTTTAAATCAGATTATGATAAATTGATTAGTAGATTTATGTTTCAGTGGTGAATTGCCTCATTCTAAAGTAAGTTGAGAATGACCCTTCCAAAATCATTCATCATGGCAAATTTGTCTGCTCAGGCCGAATGATACTAAATTTCAACTTGGAGGTATTTTACTTTGTATAACCCAGCTGCATGAACATCGTTACTTTTACTTCAACTTATTTTTTTCACCATTTGAAGAACGTCTTCAGAAGCGGGTACATCATTGGTAAACCATACGTACACATGGTTTCTCAACTGATTGATTGCTAAGCATATCAAACTTGACAAGTCATGCCTTAAAACCACATAACAATCATCAAATCTAGAATAGCTAAGAAGATGATAGTGCAAAGAATTGAGAAAGAATTTATTCTATGCAGGCACTAAGGTCCTCTAGTCAAGGTTGGTGACGTGGCTAATATGTCTGATTAAGTAAAGTCAGTTTCTCTCACGACAACTTTCATGAAAACAGGTGTACACATCATTAGGATTCGATCAAATGCTGATTTAATGGGGTGTGAGGATGAGGAATTTGTTGAAGAATATCTGCCTCCACATCGTGTGAAGAAGATTGACTTTAGTGCAATTGATTCAAGTGCGTCGTAGCTTCCTTTCAAGGTGCAAGTATTCTTGAAATCTTCAACGTAGACTTTTATTGGGTAAAGGTTGCCTTGTCCCCTTCTATGACTAGATTCCACTTGCAACACATAAGGTGTTGTGAGCAATGGTATTCACATCAAAGACAATGGTGGTAGAACACATTAAAACCTTGTAAGTATTGCAATTGAGTGAAGCCACATTGCCAGATGTTTGCTCTTTTCTTCATTCGTGATGCAATAAAAAAACTACCGTTGGTTCAGATGGACATATGGGGCTACCATCCACACACTAAACGAGTCAAGATAATCACCGTGTTTCCATGTTTTGCAAAGATGCAACCAAATGTGTGTGGAGGTGGCCTTACACACATTAGATGAACATTGTAAATTGTTCTTGATTTGACAAGCAATGGGAAAGTGGTAGTTAAATGCAAGTTAATGTGTTTTGCTCAAATGGTCTAGCAAATAATTGAACGTGTTTTGTTTTCTCATCCCAAGGTCTTATTGTTTTTGTAAGATTTCTCAACTACTGACATGCCATTGCCATGAGGCAAACATTACTGGTAAGAATGCAAAAGGTTGTAACACTAAAACCAATTCTTATGTTTAGTGAATTTGACAATGGTTCATGGTAGTATTGTTGAATGCATTGTTCTGAATACATATGCAACTTGCAAGAGTTCCCAATGTGATAAAACTTCAAGTATAACATAGTGCTAAGTGTTGTATGACATGTTTTCAGTTGTTTGGATTGAAGGAAATGTTGTACATGTTGATGCGCATTGGAAGAAGCAAAAAGAAAGATCATCATGGAGATTTTTCATTAGACAATGTATTTTTATGAAGGGTTGGAAGTTTTAACTTTTGGATGCATAGAAGATAACAACTAGATATGATGCTATCAATGTTGAAGACCTTTCAAGAAGAAAATGGGAGAAAAGCATAAATCTACACCTTAATTCACTCCAAACCCCTACAACTTGTACTACCTTACATTGTACAAAGTCCATCTAGATAAAACAAATCCCACCAATTCATGATTTTGATCATGTGAAAATGGGGAGGCTGTTAATACTTGAGGAATGTCCTTGGTCTCCTTCTACCCTACTCTCTGTTTTGGAGGTTTTGGGTTCGTTGTTTGACATTGCTGCATGTTTGATGCTACTAATCGCTCCTGTAACACAAGTTGCACTGTTGGATGTGGTTTCTTGATTCAGATCTCAGGCAAAGGTGTTTCAAGAGATGGTTGCAATGGTGCCATCGTGGGTTTGGTCAATGGAATCTGTGGCCGTTGGACCGGAAACTCCTACAATTATCTTTATGGTGGTGATGCTACTGATGGTACTTGTGGAGGAATGATTGGCTGCTACATGACTGGTAGAGGACTTGGATTAGATAGATGTGCTGATGTTGCTTTTGAAGTTTGCAAGGCATGATTAAACTATTGTTTTTGTTGTTGTTTCTACTACTGTTTTTTTAGTTGCAGTTTGAAACTATTCCATAGACATGCCATCTGTTGTTAATGCTCATTTATCTAAGCATCTCGTGTGAGTTGGTGTTGCTGGCGCAATAGAGCTTGCGCACCAAGTTGCTACTCTAATGCCAAGGTCTGTTACTCCATAGCTTGGCGCATAGCTACTTCTTGTTACGCAATGCGCTTTGCATTATGTGCCAAGCGTTAACCTTCTTCTACCTTCCGTTCTACCTACTCTACCACATGGTGACTTTGATCTTGCCCCATTCAGAAACCATGCAAGACAAATGTATCATCAAGAGGTGGAGAATTTGCACCTAAATTCTCCATCTTTATGTTGCTCATGTAAGTCATGTTGCCTCCGAAGTTTGCCCCTGGCTGGATCCCACCTTGGGTGATTGAAAATGTCAGTTTCTCACTTTCATAAGCGACTGGATTCAATAGCCTTAGATTGTGGATGCTGTCATCACTAACCTTGTCTTGATTCCATGTTGATGTTTGTGGGGTGTAGCAAGGGCATGGTTCCTTGCTTTCAGGATCGTTATGCTTGGAGAGCAATGAATGATGGAGTGAATAAAGATGATAGTGGAAGAATGTTGGGATTGAATGGCTCTAATTGATCACAACTTTAGTAGAAGAGACAATGTAGAAAATATAGCTCAGCTAGGGAATAAATCTGGACTCTCACGCGTAGAGATTGATCTTGGCCCATAGGTGTGCAACTTCTGTTATAATACTTCCTACAAAGTAGCTTTGGTTTTCGACGTAGTTTGGTCACCAGTTCTAGGTAGTCGGTCCTAGAGGTAGTCAAGGGCATTCTCTTATTATGTCTGGCAGACCTCCTTTATATTGAATAGGGACTTGAGAAGAGTGTTTGCAGAGTGTTGCCCGAAGGTGATGCCAGGAAGTGGTGGAGGGTGCTTTCCCTGAATGCATGTGGAATGCTTGGTGATGACTGAGTTTGTGTATGGGGATCGCCTGGTTGGCCACCTCTGATAGCTAAATCATAGGAGGTTGATTACTGTCGAGGTTGGTACAAATGTCTGGTAGTCAGTGGTAAGATTCCTAGCTCAAGAACCTTCATGTTAGTAGTAACCCTGCCACGAACTTTTGTTCTTGACTTGTGGATGACTTTGCAAATGTAGTGTAGTCCTCGCTTCTGGCTATGCATGTAATTGATGACTCGTGAATGCATTCTATGATGTAGTCTTGTGTCATGCATGCGTGCATTTATGTAGAGCAATCCTCACCTTAGGCCTTGCATGCTACTGCTGAGTCACACTAATGTAGTAGCCAATGTAAGGCAACCCACACTCCCTTATCAGATGTAGCGACACCATGAATGGACCTAGCCTAGGACCCATCACTGTTTAGTTACACTTCACAACTACTGACTAGTCGCGGTTTCTAGGCATGCACAAGTGTGTTGTGCATGAAAAATACAATATTTTACAACTCTAGGGTCTAATCGCGCATGGAACTAGATGCCAGAATTAGAAATGACATGTAATAGCAAAGAAAACTAGAATACTCTAGAGAAAATTCTCAATTTTTTGTAGGATCCTTCAAAGCCAAAACTTACTGCGCTAGCTTAACGGGAAAAACAAGCATAGTAATCTTCACCTTTACCAAAAGGCATAGAGGGATGAGCTATGCAATTAACAAAACGCTTGAACATGCACATGTGTAATCCTCTTAGAAAAAGTTTCTAATGTCATGGGGTAGAAAGGGTGAATAGAGTCAAGTTACTGGAGTAGTATTGCATCTGTGATGTACACTACATGCCATAAGTCTTATGACATGCATTTGGCTATTAGGAGCTTGGTGAAAACAGATTGCATTGATATTGATCGGGCTTTTGGTTAGCAATGTATCAAGATTAATGCACTCTTTTGGTATAAAACTTTCAATGACTTTGTAATCAATTGCATTCCAATTGTATACATTGGTAGCATCAAGGAAGGAATATGTGACATCACTTGTTTTCAATGTTTGATTGGTGGAGGAGCCATTTCATGTCTTTACTCTAGAGTCTTAGAGGGTTTGTATGTGGACGTCATAGATGATACCCAAAAAGTGATTTACCTTTGCAACCTCCTTGAAACCATATGATTTCTCTCAAAGAAACCTTGTCAAATATTCAAAATGAAAATCTTTACAATTGAATTGGCTGCATTAAAATGGAAGAGTAAATGAAGACACATCCACAAATATAGACATTGGATTTGATGCAAGGTTGAATAGGACATGGTAGACAAAGTGATTGTTTTTGCATTATTAGAAGCTTCTTTTTAGTGTAAAAGAAACCTTTAAGTGGATGTCATGAAGAGGTGCAATCACTAATGTGCATGTACCTAAAGCAAATTATTCTAATGTACATGATGAAACAAAAGGAGATGAAGTTGCAATATTCAGATTGTCAAACTTGCTATGGTTGCCTCTTATAGTTGGGGTTGACTTGCTTTATGGTGGAAAAGAATGAAAAATGAAGAAGCGTGGGATGGGGAGACAGTTGAGGAATGATCTCAAAGTTATCAAACATCATTCCCTCATTCATGTAGGATCCCATCAATCAACTCTTGTTTAGGCTCTGTATCAACAAGCAACACATCACATTGTCTTGTGTATGGATTACCCAAGACCAAAGCATAGTATTGTAGTTTGTAGTCATCAATGTCAATGACCTCCACTACACTATTAGTACGTGGCCGCACTTTTGTTCATGAGATAAATCAACAAGTAACATTGTTCCTAAACATTTCCCATATAATATGATGTTTTGCTACTATCTTGTTTATGACAATAACACCTCTCATCATAAATGCAGAAGTGTATGCTACGAGAGGAATTACTCAAAAGCTTATAACCAAAAATGTCGAAACCAAACCTTGAAAAATCATCATCACATGTCTTTCATTCATCAATTTTGCAACAATAGCCTCCCTTGCCACAAACGTAGCTGTGATAATGGAATAACCTTATAAAAGGGATTGTTCATGCACTCTTTTCCAATCTCCTTTGTAGTAAGATTTGCATTTAGGTTTGACGCTCACATCATTGCATGAGATTTTACCAACATGAAAGTGATCAAGCTTTGCAAGCATGCTTTATTTGGTCTTTGTAATTGAAACATGTTGCGAGGATTCAAAGCAAAGCATGCAAAATGGAGGAAAAATGAATTTTTGTAAAGAATGACTTGCTACATAAGGGAAAGAGTATGCGGAGTTTCCAAGCTGTTCCTCTAGTTATGGGGAAAATTTTACTTTTTCACGTTATTACCTTCAACATTAACATGCTATTGACTACACAGAATTGATCCTTGTTTGCAATGTTCTCTAACGACATGCGCATGATGGCATTGCCTTCGTTACCACCAACCTAATAGGCATGTATGATATCCTAGAAAAATTGAAATTATCCATTCCTTTACATATCAAGAATACAAAAGAAGATAGCAAGGAGATAAGTTGTTGAAATTTCCTTTCGTACCTTCGTAAGCACCAAACATGAGGAGGCTGTGTAATGATTAAAACAAAATTTAATAGGCGATGGGAATCTAGATAAAGATGAATGACTTTACCTTTGAGAAAATTCATTTCGAGGTACGTTCTAAGCATTTTGGAAAATTTCCATGGGGACAAATGCTTAACATGAGTCATCCACTAGTTTTAAGGACAAGCTTGAAGTCAAATCATTTCTTTTTTTTCCATTACTTCATGTTCAAGTCTCATGAATCTTGTCAAATTTGTTTTATAAACTCTTAGAAGAAATGAACCTACAGACAAGGAGAATTTTTGTTGTTTATGTGAAGATTATTGAGACCTATTTGTTGAAAAACATCTTAGGAAAGCAATGACATGGTTTTGTTTTCTTGACAAATGTTTTTGAAAGGCACTTTTGGAACGCTTTAAAATTTACAAAGTGAACAATTTAAGACCCATCACTAACCTTGTGATCAAGGGGGGAGATGTTTTATGTAGCTACTATAATTGTATTGTGCCTTATAAGAATGAATCGAATGTAGCCATAGGGAGAGTGTTTGAGGCATAGAGCTTAAAGGGCTTGACATGGAAATTAGGTGAATGTCAATGCTTGGAAGCATATGCTTATATTACCTCATGGGAACTTGGTAGGCAATGTACTTTATGATTTTGTTTTAAGCGTATTAGGTAACAAGATGTTTCCATACAAGTTTGTCGTAAGAAACTACTACACCATTACAAGCATCCATAAGGTATGAATGTGCCTCATCATCTCATTCAAAGGGAAGGTTTGTTCTTAGCTCTAGTAGATAATGGATGCTTAAGTTGTATGGAATGGCAAACAATGAATTATGATTGCCTTTAGAAAAATATGGGTTTATGTTAAATGTTTCCATGAGATAGGTTAAATCCCTCATTGATAGGAAGGCTTTTGATATCATGATCAAGGATAAGTGATTGCATGGTGCTAAAGAAAGATTCCTTTGGAAGGAAATATCATCCTAGCATTTCCAAGAAGAGAGTGACCATTTTAGCAATGGAGACTTTATTCTAGATGTAATGAACCAAAATGGGGCACATGCAATAAGATAAATGTTTAGACATGTTCCAATAAACATTATCTTGAACAGAACGCACTTAGCCCTCTTGACCTTGAGACCTGTTTTACTCAATCATCATCATTGTTTTGGTTCCAAAGTGCTTAGCGAAGTGTCAAAGTTAAAACTGTAGTAGATTCTTCAATGAATAGATATAAAATATGACAACGTTCATGCCCTCCTTGGTGGATAACGACTTATTTCTTGGAGGATAGATCACCTTGAATATGACGAGTCTACAAAGGCCCTTGCTTAGATAGCCATGATAGTTTGGAAAGAGATTTCAGATAATCGAGTTCTTGATAATTTTGTTTTGTGTACAATTGTTTTTTTATGGTAATTCCTACTTGTACCTTATACTTTGTATTATTTGTTAAGAGAGTTTGACTCGTAGCCATGTTTCTCTTGTTTTCACTATCCATTTTCTTAAGATATCATATGCTATTTCATTGAGCTCAAAGATCTGTTACAAGAAGTAAGGAGCTCACAATTAACTTCCAAAACCTTATCTTTTGCTATGAAATCTTTGTAAATGCATGCTTGCACCCGTACAAAACTGATCAAGTGCTTATGCAAAGGCACAATCATTTGCACATGCAAGTAAGCATACACATATTCATACATGTTTTCTTGTACATCATTTACACGTCCTTTAATATGCTTTGAGTATAAGTTCACTATACTTAAGAAATGGTTCTTCAGTTGTATTTGTAAGATTGTGACACTTAAGGTTGAAACCCTTAATGAATAATACCAAAACTTCAATTTCTCTCAAGCGAATATAAATGATAGATAAAAACTATTTGTACTTTTTCCCTCTCTATTATGCATCAATATGTTTCATTTTTGAAAACTAGATTACTTAGTGATAACTCAAAGTAGACTTACACATAGGAGTACAGAATCATTCATGTTGCTATCATTATGTCATGTAATGTTTTTGAAAGGCATTTACACATGGATAAAATGATGAAATGGTTGGATGAACCGAACAATACATTCATGATTAAAATTTTGTAATCATTAATTCCTATGCAAGGAGGGCATCGTTTATAGGTAAAACAAAATCATTTAGGTACAGTAGTGCATTAGGAGAGTATTAGCTCAACACACTTATGTCCCGGTTGGATATGGATATAAAAGAGAAGTGTTGAACTAGAACAATTCATTATTTGAATGTTCTTGGTTAATGATGGCTATGCATGGCTATGCATCATACATTTGGACCTTGGAGGTATACCTTGTTGAGGAGGGTTTTTTTATTGATGGTGTGAAAATGATCCTGCAATTCATCCACTTTTTATAGAGTTAATGTGAAAATTACATTGAAAAACCCATTCGTATCACTCTATAAGGGGTTTAAAATTTGAAATGATGCAATAATGAGGGGTTAAAATGAAAGTTGTGCCTCTTGATGAGGATGGATTACCTTCATGTTATCAACAAGATAAATTTCAATGTAAGCTTTGAGAAAAGGGTCGTTATTCCATTATTATTTTCACTTATCCTTTTGATCAATGTGATTTTCACCTTCTGTGACCCCCTTGATTTTCATTCAAATATTCATCTTTTTAGTTTCTCTTCAACATGAAAGATAGAAAACAACTTCCTAGTGTTCCTTTGATTTTCATTAGATAGAATTAACCTTGTCAATTCGGAAGTTTTTGGTTCAATATAAACACATTGGTAGAAGATGATGATGTCGTTGTAATGGCAGAGTTGGTTTAGAACTCAAGGGGAACTCTTCATCAAGATGCATAACCTACAAGGGCATGTGCTTATCGATGTGTACTCTACCGTATAGTCATAGATTTTTCATTAAAAAATTTTCTTGAAAAACAAGTCCTAAGGCACCTAATGTGCTGTTTTGTGGCTCTGCAAGTCATCCCATCCTGGCTCGTCGTGGATGTTGTAGATCGCAGCAATCCAGTGCGTAGTGTTTTTTTTTTCAAAAAGTTTTTCACCAGGCACGAGGCACTATGGCCACGGCCAACCTTACGCTGGCGAACCAGCTTATTGGTCGGGGACTGGGCGTAACCCCCCTCTCCCTGCGAGGCAAGCGGTAGTAAACAGGGTCGACCCCCTGACGTCCGGGTTGGCTGCGTGTTAGAGTACCTATTCTATGACCACTGTGCTACCCGGCGTGTAGTACGTAGTTCAATTAGATTTGATGGTTAGCACTGGTTGAGTAAGGCCGGGTCGTAGGCTGGTGGAATATCGTGCAAGTCGGAGGCATTGTGGAAAGTCGCTTGTGGAATCGACTTGCGCGTGGTTTTTGGTGTTCAGTAGGCTGTCACAAAAATCTTTCTGCTTACAGTGCATGCTGGTTGGCAGCTTCCGAGGTCGGCCGAATGCTTTGTTGACCATTCAGATATGGGGTCCCCCTGAGTTGGCGAACACATGTGGAGACGCTCCCCAAGGAAACGGCGTTCCAGGCTAGCAGTGTCCGTGTCTGTGTCCAGCCTGGTTTCGGCCTCTTCTCGTCAAAAAGTCAGACCAGCGTGGAGCACTTCTTGACCGCAAACCGTTCAAGCGTCGCCGGTTGAAAAGCCTACATCGGAAAAGGGATGTGTCCGGCTCCACTCCGTGGGTCTTGCCTGCCAACGCATCACTTGTGAAACACATTTGTGAAACGGTTCCCTCGATGACATCAGGACTGATGCCTCTGTGACTGTGCTATCAACTGTTTGTTTTGATTTTGAATAATGTGGACGGTGTGGATGCTGGATTGAAGATCGATGGACTTTAGTTGGCATGTCGGCATGTCCGGAAGCTCCGTCAGCAAACATCACGGAAGGGAATCGACAAGAAAAAAGTTTTTCTAGATCCAAGGAGGCATATACCGTAGAGTTTGGAGCTGAATCCTCCGCTAGTTCGAACATCGCACTGTCCTGCATGAGGTTGCTCTCCTGTAGATCTCTGTGTTTGTCTCGCGAACGGTCTCGATGGTGTGGGGCAAGTCGGAGCTCCGGACGATGTGAACATGACGAGTGCAGGACAGATACCACGTGGAAGCCGTATCGATCGTGCTATCCACAGAGGAATGCGACTGTTTCGATAAGTGTAATGAGAAGGCTGTTGGATTGCGCTTCATCAGAGCTAGAAGAGGCACGTTCAAACGATACTCGAAGATGAACGTCTTGTACGGGCACTGAAAGTCAATAAGAGGCTTCGGACCCTTCTAAATCCTTCCTATCCGCACTGGAAGACGGGGTGGTGCGTGAAGTCGGAGGTGCATGAATGGTGTCATTTGTCTCTCTCTCTCTCCAGCAAGCAACCGTTACAGGTGCCAGGGCGTCGGGGCGTCACATGTCCAATATGGGATCAGCACGTTCTGATGCAGGACGAGGAAACTTCCGCGTATTTTACAGATTTACTGCTGTAGTGTCAAAGGCTTGACTATGCGACGCCAGCAGTTGGCAGCTATGAGTGCCTGAAGTGGTGCCATGAATGCCACCTCACAACGACTAGATCGGTTGAGAGAGGGAGAAAGGGTAGTCGAGACTTGCTATGCTTGCGGATCACATGTACCTTACGCGCTGCGTCTTGTCAAACGTCGAATCACGCTTCCTCTAACGCTAACTGATCGAATTTCAACGGTCCGATGGCACGCGAATCAGTAGAAATCGGCCTTAGATCTCCGACTTCTAGATTTTTGGGAGTTCGTGGTGCTGGTTTCGTCGAGTCGTCAGCTCTGCAGCTTGGACGCAAGGGGAGTGTGGCGTTGACCGACCACGCGGGCATGGGTCGTCGTGACAATTTCGGTCTTCAAGGCACCGTGTTGATGTCCTGAGATTTTTATGCGATGTTAGTATCTAGATGAAGTGGCGGCTCGCTACAGTTGTGCGATTTTTCTTACGTCATGAATCTCGTAAACGTACGTTTCTGCACATACAAGGACCTATCCTCTGAATTACATGGAACAGGGCTGACAGGTTCATCGGAAGGGACGAGCATGGCCCTTGTATCTCGCCAGCTTATGATTTTAGTCGATTCTCTCTCTTGCCGGCGTTCCAACTATTTACCTTGCCCTTTCCAAGAATGCGGAAGTTTTAAGAATAANTTTCCCGTTTCTTCTGGAAATCCTTAAAAACATCATCGCGATGGTCCTTTCTGAAAACATGCTTTCCGATGATACACGGTTTTCCCAACATCACAGGGCAAATCCAAGACGCTCGATGGAGAAATCGCAAACATCACGGTGCATGCTGAAGATGTCTAGGCGATGAAAATCTATGCCGGCCGGAGAAATCTACCTGACGCCAGCGCAGAATGGAGACCAGGAGAAAATGCGACACTCCTCTGGTCTGTAGCGTCTGTTGCAGCGAAACAACCTCCATCAGTATCTAGATGCTCGCATCTCCAGGACATCAACACGGTGCCTCAGTATTCATGCGCTGATTTTTCTCCCATTCGTGCTGATTCATACTGACATGTCAAGCCTCGCAAAGTCTCAGCATGGAAAGGGAACGTTTGGACGTTTAAGTAGAATATTGAACCCAATGAAAGAAACGGCGAGATGCGGCCAATACCGCTCTTATGTTTATATTTGAAAATTCATTTTTTGAACTCGGTTGGCGCTATTTTGCCTAACGGACGTCACGGCCGGGGCTAGAGTCGAAAGGGCCCCCCTCGGCCTCTACCAAAGGCGACCTTTAAAATCAGAAACAGCTTCCGGTGGTGTGGGGGACAACAAAAAGGCATTCCAAAGAACACGTCTGGCGCTTGTTCCAACCCAGGGCATTTCGGCGCAGAATCAGACTTTCCCTCGAATTCGGACATTGGTTGCAGGGCCTCGATAGAATCAAGTTTGATTTGAAGATCATAGAGTCGGATCACAGCCCTGGCCTGGCACTGCGGCTGGCAAATAGCCGACAGCCTCTTGGATTGCGCAGCGAAGCTTGAAAGCACTGCGCGACGGTACCCGAGTCGCTTTAGTACTTGGTTTGAGGGAAAATGGAGTCGTGAGCTCATGGAGGGCTCAAGGCTTTGTGAGGGATAAATTGAAATCTCATTACCAGGATGCGCAAAAAATCGGCTGGTAGAACCTTCTCTACTTGCGGCAGCAGGAGCAGCAGCCGCAGCAAGTCGGTTAGGGAGTAGTCTGGGTGAAGGTGCTCGTGAGCTGGTGCTGCTTCTGGCGCCGATCTGAAGGCCTGCCGTTTTTTCTCGCAGGAAGGCATTCTTGTGGTGGACGGTGGTGTCCAACCTCGCGCGGCCGGG